>JACEEZ010007776.1:112500-207500 GCA_016584305.1 Chionoecetes opilio | reverse complement strand
TTAAACAATGGAAAAGAAAACGGGAGGGGGGTTGTTGACTCGAACTTATAACTACTGTAGGGGGTGAACGGGGGGGGTGATATTGTTAAAAAGGGGGGAAAGGGGGACTGACGCAATGGGAGGGGCTGACCAAAAGGGATGTGCAATAAAAATAATAATGATAATAATAACAAAAAATTTACCGAATTCGTCGAGACAAACAAAATCGTACTTCCACTATAGTCATTTTTTTATTATGGTCAAAATGCAGTAAGGAAGCCACGCCCCCTGCCTCCCCTTCTATGCTACGGGGCAGCAGATTGGTGCATTCCTTGTATCATCACTATACCAATCACAATATCTTCACTACTTAACAGCGGCGTGACCACTGGACAGAGCAATCTTCACTGCAAAGGGAGTTTTTATTTTGTCACCCTCTGTAGTGAAGATTGCTCTGTCCAGTGGTCACGCGCTGTTAAGTAGTGAAGATATTGTGATTGGTGGTGATGATACGAGGAATGCACCAATCGGCTGCCCCGTAGCATAGAAGGGCAGGCAGGGGGCGTGGCTCCCTTACTGCATTTTGACCCTAATAAAAATAAATAGGCTATAATCGCATAACTCTAGGTTGGCTTTTCAATAGATCTAAATAATAGGAGAGAAAAAGTATGATAAAAAATACTATATATCTCTATAGAGTCCATTATATAAAGTATGTCCACTAAAAGTAATTAAACACACTGGCTTATCACCATTCTTGCTCTTTCTGTATTGACTTCCCAAGATTTAGACTCGTACGAAAAATATGCAAAAAATAGACGTTCTCTTCCGCCTAAATTCCATGTATTTTAAGAGTGACTTTTTTTTTTAGCACAACATATAAAACCAAAAGGAGTCATGACTGTGTGTGTGTGTGGGTGTGTGGTGGGTGTGTGTGGTGTGTGTGTGTGTGTGTGTGTTTTGTTGGGTGGGGTGGGTGGGTGGTGGGGTGGGTGGGTGTGTGTGTGTGTGTGTGTGTATTACTGGCTTTCCCAGGGAAACAATATCAACAAATGCATATGAGTGTATTGATGGAGAAGAAGGAGTGTGTAATGAGGTTAAGAGCCTTAATACCGCGGCGAAGGAATGACATGACAGAGAAAGAATGAAAATGCAAAAATGATGAAGGAATGATGAAGTGAAGAAGAAGAAGAAGAGACGTGTTGAATGAGGTAAGAATGCTATAATACTGCGGCGAAGGAATGAATGACAGAGAAAGAATGAAAAGGAAAGAAGAATGAAGGAAAGAATGAAGTGAAGAATGAAAGGAAAGAAGAGGCAGTGTTTGAATGAGGTAACAATGCTATAATACTGCGGTTCAGCGAAGAATGAATGACAGAGTTGCTATATTTTCTGAATTTCCATAGAATCAAAGTGTTTATCAAAGTGTTTATGGGTGCGGGAGTAACCATTATAGTTAGGCAGTTCAGGTTTTTAGGTTGTAAGGGTTTAATCTCGTCTTTTTCAACCTCAGGTGTGACACGCGAAGGAAAATGAAATGTAGAGAATTATTATGTAAATTGTTAAACAGTAAAATAAAGACGGAAAATGAATGAAATATAGGAGGCAAGTAAACTATAGAAAAGTAAAATGTAAATTGTTAAACAGTAAAATAAAGACGGAAAATGAATGAAATATAGGAGGCAAGTAAACTATAGAGAAGTAATATGTAAATTGTTAAACAGTAAAATAAAGACGGAAAATGAATGAAATATAGGAGGCAAGTAAACTATAGAGAAGTAATATGTAAATTGTCAAACAGTAAAATAAAGACGGAAAATGAATGAAATATAAGAGGCAAGTAAACTATAGAAAAGTAAAATGTAAATTGTTAAACAGTAAAATAAAGACGGAAAATGAATGAAATATAGGAGGCAAGTAAACTATAGAAAAGTAGAATGTAAATTGTTCAAAAAGTTATATATAGAAAAACATGAAAATATAGGGAAAGAAAGTGAAAATTGTGAAGGGGAGTAAATATAGCAAAGTAAAATGTTAATTGTCAAAATGTAAAATAAGAAAAGCTTGAAAATATAGGAGAAAAAAAGTTAAATTAGGAAACGAAGTATTGGAAGTAAGGAAACAGAATGACTAAAACTAACATAAACTAGAAATATATAAAGTAAAAAGTAAAATGTTAAATGTTAAAAAATAAAATAGAAAAAAAGCATGAAAATATTGGCAAAAAAAGTTAAATTAGGAAACGAAGTATTGGAAGTAAGGAAACAGAATGACTAAAACTAACATAAACTAGAAATATATGAAAGTAAAAAGTAAAATGTTAAATGTTAAAAAATAAAATAGAAAAAAAGCATGAAAATATACTAGGGAAAGAAAGTGAAAATAGGAAACAAAGTATTGGAAGTAAGGTCACATAATGCCCTAAACTAACATGACCTAACCTAAATATACCTAAACTAACCCAATCTGACCTGACCTGACCTAATCCTTTTCTCAGTTACAGTCAGTCAGACAGTTTAAGGTCACATAATGCTCTAAACCAACATGACCTGACCTAAATATACCTAAACTAACCCAATCTGACCTGACCTGACCTATATCCTTTTCTCAGTTACAGTCAGTCAGTACAGTTTAAGGTCACATAATGCTCTAAACCAACATGACCTGACCTAAATATACCTATAAATAACCCATCTGACCTGACCTGACCTGACTATATCCTTTTCTCAGTTACAGTCAGTCAGTCAGTTTAAGGTCACATAATCTCTAAACCAACATGACCTGACCTAAATATACCTAAACTAACCCATTCTGACCTGACCTGACCTATATCCTTTTCTCAGTTACAGTCAGTCAGACAGTTTAAGGTCACATAATGCTCTAAACCAACATGACCTGACCTAAATATACTACTAAAATTAACCCGATCTGACCTGACCTGACCTATATCCTTTTCTCAGTTACAGTCAGTCAGTCAGTTTAAGGTCACATAATGCTCTAAACCAACATGACCTGACCTAAATATACTAAACTAATCCAATCTGACTGACCTGACCTGACCTATATCCTTTTCTCAGTTACAGTCAGTCAGTCAGTTTAAGGTCACATAATGCTCTAAACCAACATGACCTGACCTAAATATACCTAAACTAACCCAATCTGACCTGACCTGACCTGACCTATATCCTTTTCTCAGTTACAGTCAGTCAGACAGTTTAAGGTCACATAATGCTCTAAACCAACATGACCTGACCTAAATATACTACTAAAATTAACCCAATCTGACCTGACCTGACCTATATCCTTTTCTCAGTTACAGTCAGTCAGACAGTTTAAGGTCACATAATGCTCTAAACCAACATGACCTGACCTAAATATACCTAAACTAACCCAATCTGACCTGACCTGACCTATATCCTTTTCTCAGTTACAGTCAGTCAGTCAGTTTAAGGTCACATAATGCTCTAAACCAACATGACCTGACCTAAATATACTACTAAAATTAACCCAATCTGACCTGACCTGACCTACATCCTTTTCTCAGTTACAGTCAGTCAGTCAGTTTAAGGTCACATAATGCTCTAAACCAACATGACCTGACCTAAATATACTACTAAAATTAACCCGAGATGACCTGACCTGACCAGACCAATATCCTTTTCTCAGTTACATCTTTTCGTGATATTTTCTTCCTCGACTCAGATTATGTTGAGTAAAAGGCAAGAATAGCAAAAGAAGCTCCTCCAATAAGGCGTTCCATTCATAGGAAATAATAATAATAATAATAATAATAATAATAATAATAATAATAATAATAATAATAATGAAGAAGAAAAAAAAGTGATGCAAAAATGAAAATATGGTTGACGTCAAACTTAGTGAATAATTTTTGCGATGCTACGAACTACATACGAACGATTTTTTCTTTTTTGCCATACTCTCCCTAACCCTTTGAGACCCAGAACGTCATTTCCATTGTAATTTGGGTGCCATTAGACGATTTTTATTTCTAATTGATTTTGATTTTGATTCTAAGCCATGTTTTTATAGATAGGACCTGTTTAGATTAGTATCCTTGTCCACTAACTAAGTATGGAATATTCTGCTACTTTTCGTAATTTCATGGCTAACAACAGACGATTTTATATAGCAAAGGAAAGATCTGGACGTGAAGGGGTTAAAAATATAACCCAACACATGACAGCAACGAGAAATACATCAAAATACATCAAAATACATCCAAAATACATCAAAATACATCAAAAATCATAAAGTACATTTGAAGACCTCTGAATACAAAGCACAATACAATAAATAAAGGTTAAATAGAATAACTCACGTGCAGAGGTGTGTCCAGCTTCAAGGTTAGGTGTAGCGAGTGTCCCGTACACATATTCCCGTTCTCTAGGCGAGTCTGTGGTTTCCGAGTGAAGACGCTTGACTGTAGCTTCGAAACTGACCATAAGATTGTCTCGAAAATACCCTCATTGTGATTTCCGAGTGAAGATGCTCGACTGTGGCTCCGAAAATGACCATAAGATTGTCTCGAAAATACCCTCATTGTGATTTCCGAGTGAAGATGCTCGACTGTGGCTCCGAAACTAACCATAAGATTGTCTCGAAAATACCCTCATTGTGATTTCCACGCAAAAGTACTAAGCACTGAACAAGGAAAACCTAACCTCCCCTATCCGCAACCTAACGTAATCTAACCCGATGTGTTAGAGTAAACGCCACATACTCTTACAGAAAACGGGAATATGCGGCCCGTATCTCGTCACGCCGGGAACACCTGTCGTGGAAGGGAAGCAAAGGCGATGTTAGTGATAATAATGATGATAAAGAATAATGGAGATGCAGGGAACACGGGCTGAACGTATTCCTCGGAAGTAGCTCAGTAGAGGCGAAACTAGTCAGGAATAAAGCACTCCCTTCTCAGCCGGTGTCTCCTTCATCACCTGTTTCACACCTGTCAGTATGTCTACACAGAAATAGAAAACAAAGTATTGGAAGGAAGGAAACAGCATGACCAAAACCAACATAACATAACATCAATATTTGGAGGATCACAGGATAGCGTCGGGGGAGAGTAACTGTTATCAAAGCAAAAATATTCCAACCTCCTGGCAGGGGTCCAATAAGGAGACTCACCCATGCATAAATATAGTCCTCTTAAGACCTGGGAGATATTGATTCGTCTATATATCTTCTGAACTTTCTCATTTATCACCCACCACACTTCCGAAACTGAATTATTTTTTCTTTCATCGGCATAACGGTACGGAAAGAGCGAGGGAGGGAGGAGGGTGGGGGGGGGGTAGAGGGAGGTGGGGGGATAGGAGGGGAGGGGATAGGAGGGGAGGGGATAGAGGGACGGGGGGGCGGATGTCACTCTAAGGGTATTGAGTAATAACATAAGAATATAATACAGAGAGAAATGAAGATGGAAGGGAAGAGGAAAGGGAGCATGGAAGGGAAGAGGAAAGGGAGAAGAAGAAGAAGAAGAAGAGGAGGAATATCTCAACATTCAACATCTTCATTTGTTATTTTGTTTTATCGTACAGAAATATTTGCATTGGTTCCGCACTTTCGATACACGTTAAATGATCGCAAATCAATCAATACTCTTCCATCGCTTGTCAGCCTCGATGTAGCCATAAGCAGGGACGCGGGGGCCACCGGGGAGACACAAAGGAACAGGGACGCACCCAGGAAGTTTTTCGTGAGGGGGCCAGAATGTTTTTTCCGCCCGCCAGTCTATGTGGTAAACCCGCCAGATTTCTCGCTAGCCGCTGGATAGTACATTTTTCTGCCATCAGCTGATAACCTTTTCAGGCCATATTTCGTATTTCTGCTGCTGCAACAATATTTTTAGTAGTGTTAGATGCTTGTCCAAGGCATGACGTGAAGCGTAAGTGCCACCCAAGCAAGGCACAGGTGTACACGGGCAGGTCACGCGGCCACAGTGCTACAACCTGCACGATAATTCTATATAACTGACTGTTAGTGTATTCTGATGTCTTACAAGGAAGGAATTAATCGGAGAGCCACAGCCCCCTTGCTCCCCCCCTGGTGCGCCCCTGCAAACGACACACTAGATTAGGGCTTCGATAGGGCGGTCATTCTGCTGCCAAGAAAGTTTCCGCGTCAGTCTGCTTAGATCAACGCGCTATGATCGAGCCTCTGTTGTTAGCCTGGCATAGTCCCGCCGTTCAGACAAGCCCCTCAGCCTTCCCCTACAGACAACCCTACAGCCATTACTACTTCTGCCCTGTGTATGTATGTGTGTGTGTGTGTGTATAGACTAGAACCAGAGCATAGAATCACTAAATAAGAGGCTTTTTTCCACACGCGTTTAGACAGAAGTGATGTTACGTTCGCAGTTTGATTTCCAGACAGTCATTTCCTTATGTATATTTCCTCACGTGATATCCAGGGTTACTTTGGCATTTAGGTTCATTTAAGACTAAAATTACTCGTTATAAACAGTACAGGACGGGAACTTCAGCGAGATAGAAGACTAGAGATGCTTCACACACACACACACACACACACACACACACAGGCTGCAGATGTATAGGGTTTGCGAGAGGGCGGTTTGTGAGGTGGTCAGGGTTCAGTATAAGGTCACTATAGGGCAATCACGCGTGCAACTCTATAGGCTAGGCAAGGCTATCTAGGCAAGGGGTTCCATAGGCCTCTCATGCGCACACTTGCTTTTAAGACGCTTCCTCGAAATTGATATATAAAAAACGATGCTTACGATTTGTTATTACGCTAGGTGGTTTCTCTCTCTCTCTCTCTCTCTCTCCTCTCCTCTCCTCTCTCTCTCTCTCTCTCTCTCTCTCTCTCTCTCTCTCTCTCCTCTCTCTCTCTCTCTCTCTCCTCTCTCTCTCCCCTTTGGCATTATTGTTTCAATTTATATCGCTTTCCTTCAAAATGTCCTCTCTCTCTCTCTCTCTCTCTCTCTCTCTCTCTCTCTCTCTCTCTCTCTCTCTCTCTCTCTCTCTCTCTCTCTCTCTTTCTTATAGCGTATCTCAGCAATGAATTAATATACTATACAGGAAACGCAAATGTAGAAAGAGGCCAAACTTCGCTATCAAATAACAATAATAATGATAACAATAATAATTATAATAATAATAATGATAATAATGATAATAATAATGTAACTACTACTAATGTTCGGTGTTTGCAGTCTGGTACTGTCACATATATTACTCTCTCTCTCTCTCTCTCTCTCTCTCTCTCTCTCTCTCTCTCTCTCTCTCTCTCTCTCTCTCTCTCTCTCTCTCTCTCTCTTTTCTTTACTTTATTGTCGTATTCTCATAGATTTTACAGTCAGGAGCTTCAGCTGGACTACTACTACTACTCTCTCTCTCTCTCTCTCCTCTCTCTCTCTCTCTCTCTCTCTCTCACATAGCTAGAAAACAAAAACAAATAACTGTAACAAGTGACATCTAGCAACGTAGCGGAGAAAATACTGTCAACGCGTACAATAACCAAAGGAGGAAGTGTTACAAGGGTGTTAAAAGGGTGTTAAAACTTACAACGATGTTAAAAAGGTGTTAAAAGGGTGTGTTGAAAGGGTGTTACAATTTACAACGGTGTTAAAAGGGTGTTGAAAGGGTGTTACAACTTACAACGGTGTTAAAAGGGTGTTAAAAGGGTGTTACGAGGGTGTTACAAAGGTGTTAAAAGGGTGTTAAAAGGGTGTTACAACTTACAACGGTGTTAAAAGGGTGTTAAAAGGGTGTTACGAGGGTGTTACAAAGGTGTTAAAAGGGTGTTACAAGCGTGGTATGTGTTAAACCAAAAAAATGATAATACTTTGATGATAATGCCTCACACTTAGCTATAGGGGACAGAGGAGGGAGGGAAAGAGAGAGAGAGAAAGGGAGGGAGGGGCGTCTGGTTATGTCAGTGGGGGTGCAGTCAGTTCGTACACAAGTTGTTTCGTACACCAGTAGATTCGTACACCTATAGGTTGTTTCGAAGTCTATATGAAACCCTAGTCGTTTCGTACACTCAGCTCAGAGTTGAACTTGACTATTAGAGCTACAAAACGACACCAGGTATGTACGAAAAAACTCAAAATCAGTGTACGAAACAACTAACAAAACCTGGGTACGAAACAACTTGGGTACGAAACTCCCTGTAACCCGTCCAGTGTTTCACCTGATATTGACTTGTTTATTCGGCTTTTTCATCTCTGTCGAATCGCATCGTATTTATAATTTTCTTTAGTTTCAAAATACTTTATTCTCGGGTTTCTGTGAGGGTGTTTCAAGATCAAATATTTCGAGTGGTTTAACCCCTTGAGGCCTAGCACGTAATTTCCATTATAATTTTGCTACCATTAGACGATTTTTAGTGAATATAACCAATATTTTATAGATATGACCTTGACCTGTTTAGTATTCTTGTCGACGAGATAAGTTGGTATATTCAGTTACTTTTCGTAGTTTTATGGCTCGACAACATGCAATTTTTTATAACAAAGGAAAGATCTGGGCGTGAAGGGGTTAGTTAATACCTTCAAAGTTAGGGCGTCTCTGTCAGGCTGTCAGATCTTCGTCAAGCCGCCACCACCACCACAACGGGAAAATATCAACAGATCATTTCATCTATAACTATTTACTTCTCTTGTAACTGTTCTCATTTCCCTTATAAAACAAAAACTATAGCGAAGCAAAACAGAAAAACTCGCTTCTTCACTCTCACTCACTCACGACGAATAAACGAAGTGAAAGTACTAACAGAATTGTCATAATTTCTTAAAACTTTTACTTCTGTCTTCCTCTTGGTCTCATTTCCCTTATAAAACAGAAGCTATAGCGAAGCAAAATATAAAAACATGCTACTTAACTCTCCTCCACTCACTCACGCGCCCTCAATTGTCGTGTAAATCAATCAAAGTAAAGATATAATCATACGCTTGTTTTATCAGGGTGTCCAGCGGCGCGCGGGAGAAAAGCCGCACGGTGTTCTCGCCGCGCCGGTTTTTTTACATGGCGCGGTTTTAAGTAGAGAATGTGTTGTGTAAATATAACATACAATGATTTGTTAACGTTAGGAATTGTTATCTTCTTTATTTCCGTGTGTGTGTGGTGTGTGAGAGAGAGAGAGAGAGAGAGAGAGAGAGAGAGAGAGAGAGAGAGAGAGAGAGAGAGAGAGAGAGAGAGAGAGAGAGAGAGAGTTCGCGCGTCAGTCAGTCAAGTCAGTCAGTCAGTCCCCCGTGACGGTTCGGGATGAATTTTTATTATATTATCTTAAGTACTATTAGTTCTCCTTCGATATCTTTGCCCTGATCTGCATGATGCCAGTTTCCTCCCGTCCAAATACAAGGAAAACAAGCAAGCAAAACAAGCAAACAAGCAAACAAGCAAACAAGCAACCCAAATAACTATTATGGGATACTTATAAACTGAGAAATCAAACTCAAGACCTTAACTCAAAAATGAAAAGATGATGCTTATTTTTTAGTCTCCCCTTGTAGGCCTACCTTAGCTTCCCTTACTAACAGAAGGGTACTGCTCAAAAATTAGTGTTAACGGGAAAATTTGTACCTATAAATATTTCGTGTATTTTGAATGGTGTGTGTGTGTGTGTGTGTGTGTGTGTGTGTGTGTGTGTGTGTGTGTGTGTGTGTGTGTGTGTGTGTGTGTGTGTGTGTGAGAGAGAGAGCGCGTCATGTTAGTTCGAAATGATGATGCTAATGATAATAATAGTAATAATAATAATAGTATCAATAATAATGATGATAATAATAATAATAATAATATGATAATGATAATAAGTATAATGGGTACTAAGGGAGGGAGGGAGAAGGCATCCTGCAAATCCATTAAAACCCATTAATATGTTCAAAACAAATCAATAAAATAGAATCAAACCTATTATTTAACCATTAAGGAACACATCATAAAAAAAATCAAATAATTATAATCAATCTTCATCCTAATACAAATCTTAAACAATACTAAATAAATAAATAAATAAAAGAATTTAATTTGATAAGGGCGACAACCTAATGCAATAAGGAGAAATCAGGAAATACATTAAAAAAATAACAAAAACCTAAAAAAATATATATATATACACGGTAGGCCTGTAGCGTTCCAAGGATGCGAGAGAGAGTGGCGACCTCCCGGGGTTTTCAAAAAGGCAGACAGACGTAACTGCAGCGCTATATCCATTCACAACGATCCATATAAACCGCTTATCTTTCCTTCTTCCCTATAGTGATATAATAAACTACTTCTAGGGTGGTTCATTTCTGTCTCGCCCTCCTGAAAACCTCGGGACAAGAATGCAGAAGTGAATCCAAATGGTTTCTTTGTTATTTTGCCTTGATGATTACTCCTGTCTGTACTCTACTTCCTGTTAGACTCGCTGGCAACTTTGTAATAGGGAAGAAATCTAAATAAAGTCAAGCAGCATAATGTGTTGTTCTTTCCCTGTGTATATCATCACCACCACCATCACCACCACCACCACCACCGCTATCATCACCACCACCACCGCTATCATCACCACCACCACCGCTATCATCACCACACCCACCACCACCACCATCATCACCACCACCACCACCATCATCACCACCACCACCGCTATCACCACCACCACCACCACCACCACCACCGCTATCACCACCACCACCATAATCACCACCACCACCACCACCATCATCACCACCACCACCATCATCATCACCACCACCACCATCATCACCACCACCACCGCTATCATCACCACCACCATCATCATCACCACCACCACCACCACCATCATCACCACCACCACCGCTATCATCACCACCACCACCATCACCACCACCACCACCACCATCACCACCACCACCGCTATCATCACCACCACCACCGCTATCATCACCATCACCACCACCACCACCACCATCACCACGACCACCACCACCGCTATCATCACCATCACCACCACCACCACCACCATCATCACCACCACCACCGCTATCATCACCACACACCACACCACCACCGCTATCATCACCATCACCACCACCACCACCATCACACCACCACCACCGCTATCATCACCACCACCACACCACCACTATCACCATCATCACCACACACCACCACCGCATCACTCACCATCACCACCACCACCACCGCTATCATCACCATCACCACCACCACCACCATCATCACACCACCACCACCGCTATCATCACCATCACCACCACCACCACCACCACCACCACCATCATCATCACCACCACCGCTATCATCACCATCACCACCACCACCACCACCATCATCACCACCACCACCGCTATCATCACCACACACCACCACCACCACCACCACCACCGCTATCATCACCATCACCACCACCACCATCATCACCACCACCACCGCTATCATCACCATCACCACCACCACCACCACCATCATCACCACCACCACCGCTATCATCACCATCACCACCACCACCACCATCATCACCACCACCACCGCTATCATCACCACCACCACCATCACCACCACCACTACCACCATCACCATCACCACCACCACCGCTATCATCACCACCACCACCGCTATCATCACCATCACCACCACCACCACCACCACCACCGCTATCACCACCACCACCACCACCACCACCACCACCATCACCACCACCACCACCACCACCACCGCTATCATCACCATCACCACCACCATCACCACTACCATATGTGTGTGTGTTTACCTAGTTTAGCGACAGACCAAAAATAAACGAAATAAACTTTTACAGGAACTCCCATGTGTAGGTCTCACTGCCTCTTGTAGCTTCCTTATTGGTAAATATGCAGTTTAAACCAATACTCTCCTGATAAAACTGGGGGTGGGCCCCCCAGACCCACCTACTAGTACACGTGTCTTGTATATATAAAGTTGAAAACCTATTTATTTCTCCTACCCTACTCCTACCAAACACTTAATTTTCCTCCTCTCATCTTTATTTTTCTCCTCTCACCTACACCATATATTACTATCAGTGGCGTACCGAGGGGGGGGGGCATGCGACCATGCCCCCCCCCCTTTTGCAAGTGATAAATAATTAGAAATATATAATATATATATATATATATATATGTTGATATTTCAGGGTGGCAAAGACACTCGTCATTCTTGGGGTTCTATATGCGCGTGCAACGTTTCGCCAATGGCACTTGGCATCATCAGGCATGGCATTCATTTGACATCATTTGGCATCAGGCATGGTGACAGTCTGATGATGCCAAGTCCCCCCCTTTTCAATTTTCTGGGTACGCCACTGATTACTATTACTATACAAAATGATACAGCTATGTTCCCTATATACAGCACTTATTTTCCCTAAACATATCACATAGAGATGCTACAGCATCTCTTGACCACCCAAGATTGGTCATTTCTCTTTAGTTCACTGAAATGTGTAGTTCGTACAAGTCTTGCGTGGCGTGGCTGCTCAGAGATGTCAACAAGGATGCCGCTACTGCTGGCAAAAGAACGAACAGGCGCCAATCCGCGTTTGCCACCAAAAGATGCTGGAAAAAGTGTCCGTGTGACATGGCCTAAGGCTGATTCACACTGGCGTTTTTTCGGCATTTTTATCTGACGAGAAGTCGGTCTCTTGAAAGACCGAGCGATCGGTGTGTGATTTTAGTTGAAAACCTATTGCGATCATGACACCAGCCCCAGACCCAGACCCAGACCAGACCCATTCTCGTCAGATAAAAATGCCGAAAAAACGCCAGTGTGAATCAGCCTTTAACCTCACCCAGGCATTGATTACGTAACATAACTTCGCTGGGGGGTCTTACCCCCCCAGACCCCCTTGTGTTATTTTTCATTTCCGCCAGCTGTTGAAGGGGTTAGAAATACTCTTAAGCCCGGTTCCCACCTTCCCGCTTGTACGGCCGCCATACAACAAGGACGTCACAATGACGTCACAACAAAGTCTACCGCACCGCCGTACCGCTGAACGGCCGCCATACAAAGTTAAATTCAAGTCATCTCTCCCGCTCGAGCAGAGTTGCCAACTGTGCCCAGTTACCACAAATACCACTCAAGCGGTGATGATGGTGACGTCATTGTTGAGCGGTGTTGTTGCAAGACGGCCGTACAAGCGGGCTGATGGGAACCGGCCTTTAATGATGAGAACCAAACGTTCACGATACTTAAAACCACCCAGCGTGTATTGGTTGTAACTGCACTATAAGTTATAACACTTTTTTTCTTATGTCCTGACTATCATATCTCGACTTCCAAGTTATTCGACACACGGCGCCTCACTGTCGACTACCAGAAAACAAACTCCACCACCCCATCTCTGATCTCCCGCCACTCAACCACCAGTCACTAACCAGTCACCTTCTTCAACACTCTTTTCCTCACTAAATAACCCTCTCACCGCCACCCAGTCAATGCACAACTAACAAACACCCTTCAGGACACCCTATAGCCATCACTGTACACCTTATAACGAAGTAATAACACACTAACCAGCACAAAACGTAGGGAACCGCCGCCTTGCACACCTTCCTCCTTCACGAACACAAGCCAACTGAGATTCGGAGTGTCTCTTGTGAATTCTCGAACTAAACTTAAGAACTCGAGACTATTCAAACTTCTGAACTTATAAAATACAGTGTTAATAGACGTGTCAGTGCCTCCATTCTTGTCCTGATACATGAAATGGCTCCTAGTTCTTTTGTATCCATGTATTTTGGGTGTAATTACATAGGTTAAGTGTCAATAAAGCGAAGATCTGTTATGGTTTGTTCAGATGAGGCAATGGGTTCGAGGCAGTGACGTCTTGTATGTATGTATGAGTGTATGTGTGTTGCCAACTTGTGAGTGTTGCCAAATTAACAAGATTATTCAGATATAAGTCCAATAAAAACTTTTCCCACCCAAATAGTCATTACGGAAACACTTCAAAAGCTAATATTTTCGGTCACTTTTGGATGGCAGACAAAAAAATTACACTTGTATTTTCGAGGCTAAGAGTGTAGAGGAATAAAATAGAAAAAAAACGAGAAAGGAATAATGGAAGAGAGGAGGAGAGGGAGAAGAAGAGGAGGAGGAAAGGGAGAAGAGGAGGAGGAGGAAAGGGAGAAGAGGAGGAAAGGGAGAAGAGAGAGGAAAGGGAAGAGGAGGAAAGGGAAAGGGAGAAAGGGAGGAGGAGGAGGAAAGGAGAAGAGGAGGGGGGAAAGGGAAGAGGGGAGGAAAGGGAGAAGAGGAGGAGGAAAGGAGAGAGAGGAGGAAAGGAGAAGAGGAGGAGGAAAGGGAGAAGAGGAGGAGGAAAGGGAGAAGAAGAGGAGGAAGGGAAGAAGAGGAGGAGGAAAGGGAGAAGAAGAGGAGGAAAGGGAGAAGAGGAGGAGGAAAGGGAGAAGAAGAGGAGGAGGAAAGGGAGAAGAAGGAGGAGGAAAGGAGAGAGGAGGAAAGGGAGAAGAGGAGGAAAGGGAGAAGAGGAGGAGGAAAGGGAGAAGAGGAGGAGGAAAGGGAGAAGAGGAGGAGGAAAGGGAGAAGAGGAGGAGGAAAGGGAGAAGAGGAGGAAAGGGAGAAGAGGGAGGAAAGGGAGAGAGGAGGAAAGGGAGAAGAAGAGGAGGAGGAAAGGGAGAAGAGGAGGAAAGGGAGAAGAGGAGGAAAGGAAGAAGAGAAAGAGGAGGAATATCTCAACACGAAAGAGAGAAAGGAAGGAAGGAAGGAAGGATATAGAAAAGTGAAAAAAGGAAGACTATTCGAGGCTGACATTTACATTACATTACAACAGAGAAATGGAGAGAAAAGAGAGAATATGAAGAATGGAAGGGAAGGCGAGATGAGATAAATAAGAAATCACAAATATATATATGGATAAAGCAGATAACTACACTCTCAGAAATAAGGGGTCTATTAAGGGTAGAATTGTTACATCGCACCATCACTACCCTTTTTATACCCTATGTCCAGGCTGGAGGGTAGATGCTGCCGATTATACCCTTCATCTACCCTTTATTTACCCTTTTAGACGAGAGGGTTGAGGAAAGGGTATATTTGGGGTTCGAAAAAGGTATATTTAGGGTTACAAAAGGGTATATTTGTAAAAGTAGAAAAAGGGTAGCAGTATTTCATCACTACAAACACCCTTTTTCTACCCTTTTCCTACCCTTCTTTTCTAAGAGTGTATGATAAAGGAGAGGAGAGAGGAGGAATAAAGGAGAAAGAAGAGAAGGGAGGAGAAGAAGAGAAGGAATATTCGAGGCTTACATTTCCATTAAATCTAGAACTTCTCTGCTGAGTGGCCAATAAAACACCCACACAGGACATAGAGGGTGTTTTCGTATCATAAAGACTACAGTCAATATATTGCAACATCAGTTATCACATCACTGGTCCTTCCAACACCACAACACCGCACACTCCAACCACTGTCAACACCACCACCACCACACACGTAAAAAAAAAAAATTCAACGTCTTAACACCTCAACACCATATTTTTTACCCTTTACAAACAAAACTTTTTCCACAGCTGACTACGTACAGGATAAAAGACAATATCAGAGTCACATCCAGACTGAGGGAATCAAGGGAAAGTGCTGGACAAAGTAATACGGGAAGAAACTACCAAGAATAAAGTCAAGGAAAAAGTTTCGCTTATTCGGTTACTTTGACTTCCATAGTACTTTGTTTCTGTGTTACTTTCTTTCCTATATACATCAAAATAGTGGTGTTAATACAGTAAAACCTCGCGTATTCAGACTTGGACATTATTCGGACTTTTTTTTTTTTTTTTTTTTTTTTTTTAGGGGTCGAAATTTCCTAGCTAGAATTTTTTTTTTTTTTTTTTTTTTTTTTTTAAGGGGTCGAAATTCCATAGCAATCTTTTTTTTTTTTTTTATACATATCCCCCATTATTCGGATCCTTGCATTACTCGGACCACTCTTTGGCCCAATTAGTCCCAATACGAGGGTTTTACTGTAGTTACATTTATGATACACACGTGTACATAATTACCATTGATAACATGACAGATGTGGACTCATTAACCGATCCCTAGGTGACAGAATAGATAGAACAGTACAAGTGTAATCCTCACCCTCCCTATTCTCGTGCCAGTGAAAGAATGCGAAGGAAAGTGATTTAAATTGTGATAAAACCTTCATAACCTTTTGAATGTAACTCTTATATATGCCTTTGATTTACACTATACACACCTCAACATAATATAGATCCACCATATACAGACTTGCTTGTATGCATCTCTATAAAAAAAATTACAATGGATTCTTACTTTGAGGTTTCAGTGGATAAGATTATAGCGTGGTCGTGGTGGTGATGGGTAAAAAGGCTTATAATAGTCTGTATCTTGCAGGGACATTGCTACACTCTTACTAAAGTCTCTGTATATAGTTCACCCATTGTTATAACATGAGGAGAAAGAGTAGTTAGGTGCATGCTCTTAACCACACCACAACTCCGTCTCCTTAGTAACAATCTAGTCTACTCTTCGCTTGGCTATTTTTTTTATTATGGTCAAAATGCAGTAAGGAAGCCACGCCCCCTGCCTCCCCTTCTATTCTACGAGGCAACTGACTGGTGCATTCCTCGTATCATCACTACCCATCACAATATCTTCCCTACTTAACAGCGGCGTGACCACTGGACACAGCAATCTTCACTACAGAGGGTGACAAAATCAGAAATCCCTTTGTAGTGAAGATTGCTCTGTCCAGTGCCCAGTTAGTACCAATCAGCTGCCCCGTAGCATAGAAGGGCAGGCAGGGGGCGTGGCTTCCTGACTGCATTTTGACCATAATAAAAAAAATTGACTATACTCTCTCTCTCCTGCTCTACTGTCCTCCTTCTCCTTGTCACACCTGTACCTTTGTGCTCGGTGGTGTAGTGTCTATTTTATTTAACGAGGCAAAAATCCTGCCCCCTTGCTGCTTACAGACTGATATTGGATGTCAGGAGAAGGGAATACTACGCTTCTTCTAAATTTCAGCTGTATTTTATCATAGTTAACCATAGTATCAGGTAAATAGAGGCATCATTTTAAGCATGAGACCTTAAGATAGAATGGATATATGCCAGGAGAAGGGAATACTATGCTTCTTCTAAATTTCAGCTGTATTTTATCATAGTTAACCATAGTATCAGGTAAATAGAGGCATCATTTTAAGCACGAGACCTTAAGATAGAATGGATATATGCCAGGAGATGGGACTACTACGCTTCTTCTAAATTTCAGCTGTATTTTATCATAGTTAACCATAGTATCAGGTAAATAGAGGCATCATTTTAAGCATGAGACATTAAGATAGAATGGATATATGCCAGGAGAAGGGAATACTATGCTTCTTCTAAATTTCAGCTGTATTTTATCATAGTTAACCATAGTATCAGGTAAATAGAGGCGTCATTTTAAGCAGGAGACCTTCAGATCATTATTTTTTTGCCTGGTTAAAAAAAATACTTAAGTGTTACGTATACACACACACAATATATACGTTCTTTCCTTCCTTTTGACATTTGCTTTTGTGCTTTGTGGTAGGGGGGCTATTATGTTGTCATGTCTATAGCTACACAACACAATACAATAGACATGATATAGACGTACTTGTTCCATAGTAGTGTTGTGTGGGGGATGCTTACACAGTACTCTATTATTGATGTGATACAAACTTAGCTATGTACTATGTTACTATAGTCTATTCACTTAAGCTGGATTCTTGGGAGCTGCTCGATGCCTACCCGAGTATGTAAGGACGTCGCTGATTGGCTGATGCACGCGGGCTGGGTGGTGATGGTGGTGGTATTTTGGTAGCCTCAGCCAATCAGCGACGTCCTTACATACTCAGGTAGGCATCGAGCAGCTCCCAAGAATCCAGCTTAAGTGAATAGACTATAGGTACTCCAAAAGGATATTATGATGAAGGAAATAGACGTAATAACATCAAAACATGCTTAAGTTATTGGTGGCTTTTGTGTTTGATATACCCTTTTGAGGTTGCTTGCTCGTGAGTGATTTGATAAAGGAGAACTTAACCTAACTAACAGACACGAAGTAAGTGGTCTGTCTGTGTGGCTGTTGCTCTCAATATATAACTTGGGTGGATATAACTACTGGACTCTCTCTCTCTCTCACACAGCTAAATAAGGTGGCAATATCATTCATTCAAGTCTCAAATTTTATGAAGTTCGATCCATTTTAGAAGAAAGGTCATTTTTCTTATGCTTCATGTCACCCAAACAATTCCATATCAATATATATCTTTTGGAAAGTTTCTTTGTATCAATTTCAATAACTCAAGAGAACTTTGTCTAGTCCTTCAATTGAAAGATCAAGAGAGCTTTGACAAAATGTTCTATCCCAATGGTACACTTTCCCGTCACACGCACACACATACACACACACACACACATACATACACACCACACACACACACAATAGTCACACAAAAATTAATCTTCCACAATTAAATGCCATAAAACCTAGTGAGAAATCATACATAACATTAAAATACTAAGGCTTTGATATGAAGAGCATTATACCATTATTCCTTCACTGTATAATGCTAGGTTAAGTATGGCACCCCCTTTACTGACAGAGTATTACTGAATATTGTGACACTATCATAATCATCATCGTCACTATCCTCACACTGCAAGTTACTTCTTATTCACCCACCTATACCTAACTCAACCACACTTATCCCACTACCACACTATACTCACCCACTTATCCAACAATTTAACCACACTTGTAACTACTTTTATACCACTACCACACTTAAAAAACACTTTTATACCACTACCACACTTAAAAACACTTTTATACCACTACCACACTTAAAAAACACTTTTATACCACTACCACACTTAAAAAACACTTTTATACCACTACCACACTTAAAAAACACTTTTATACCACTACCACACTTAAAAAACACTTTTATACCACTACCACACTTAAAAAACACTTTTATACCACTACCACACTTAAAAAACACTTTTATACCACTACACTTAAAAAACACTTTTATACCACTACCACACTTAAAAAACACTTTTATACCACTACCACACTTAAAAAACACTTTTATACCCCTACCACACTTAAAAAACACTTTTATACCACTACCACACTTAAAAAAACACTTTTATACCACTACCACACTTAAAAAACACTTTTATACCACTACCACACTTAAAAAACACTTTTATACCACTACCACACTTAAAAAACTTTTATACCACTACCACACTTAAAAAACACTTTTATACCACTACCACAATTAAAAAACACTTTTATACCACTACCACAATTAAAAAACACTTTTATACCACTACCACACTTAAAAAACACTTTTATACCACTACCACACTTAAAAAACACTTATACCACTACCACACTTAAAAAACACTTTTATACCACTACCACACTTAAAAAACACTTTTATACCACTACCACACTTAAAAAACACTTTTATACCACTACCACACTTAAAAAAAAAATGTATCACTACCACACTTAAAACACTTTTATACCACTACCACACTTCACTTTTATACTACCACCACACTTTACACTTTTATACCACTACCACACTTAACACACTTTTATACCACTACCACACTTAAAAAACACTTTTATACCACTACCACACTTCAACACACTAATTACCTACCTGCCTCCTCCCCCTTACTATACTTAAATCACCCAACAGATCCTATCACCACACACTTCTGCATCAAAAACATTCAATTTCCTGTTTCTACTCCTACCACAATAACATTATCATCAGCAGTGTGCGATTTTTTTTTTTTAAACCTAGGGCGATCATGACACCAGACCCAGACCCAGACTCAAGACCTCTTCTCAGTCTACAATAATGCCGAAAAAAGCTTGTGTGTGAACCTGCCTCAACACACGCTGCCCTCTCCATTCCTTCTGCCTCAAAACCCATTCTAATATTCATGATTTCTTGCTTCAATTCCTACCACTATTTGACCTCTGCCTCTCCCCTCCTCATATCATCACACTCCAGAGTATAGTATCTTTGCTCCTACCACTACAACCACACATGCACACTAACGCACTCATAACTACAACCACACGAGCTGCTATTATTTCTATCACTCTATTAATTAAAGTTACATTGTTAATTCAGTCTATGTAAGAGTTGGAAGATTTGGGAGATGTATAATATAGTCTTATCACACGTTTGCCTTATCACACTACATAGTAAATATTATCATCGTGAAGCGAGTCATGGCAGTTATATGTCGACCTTCGAACATGCACTTAGATAAAAGATAATACGTAAATATGGGCTTGAATATTGAAAAAATTAAAAAAACTCAATTTCCCATAAAAAATCCATAAATTTCTACTTAAATATTGAAGAAGAAAAAAAGCACACTCAATTTCCCATAAAAAATCCATAAATTTCTACTTAAATATTGAAGAAGAAAAAAAGCAGACTCAATTTCCCATAAAAAATCCATAAATTTCTACTTAAATATTGAAGAAAAAAAAGCACACTCAATTTCCCATAAAAAATCCATAAATTTCTACTTAAATATTGAAAAAAAATTAAAAAACTCAATTTCCCATAAAAAATCCATAAATTTCTACTTAAATATTGAAGAAGAAAAAAAATCTCAATTTCCCATAAAAAATACGTAAATACTTGAATATTGAAGAGAAATATAAATGCAGTATTAAAATTTGCTAATCATCGTAAATGTTATCGTAAAAGCTTTGGTTATAAAAAAGCATTATTACGGCAGTTAAGAAGCAAAAGATCTCGCGACACAATCAGTTCAATTATACGTAAATGCTTATTTATCGAGATGTTTACGTAATCGCATCTCCTTTCATTTCCTTATATTTACTGAAAAAGATTTATTATAACTACTCCTTCACTCCTGCTACTCTTCTCACTCCTATTACACTCCTTCCATTGACTGATATTTACCAGAAAAATAAAAAAACTTAATATTTCCTAATCATCGTAAAATCGTACACGTCATCGTAAAAGCTTTGGTTATTATAAAGCATCGTGGCAGTTAGTTGAGAAGCAAATAATCTCGCGACACAATCAGTTCAATTATACGTATATGTTTTTTAATAAAGATGTTTCCCCAATCTCATCTCATCTCTTTCATGGCACTGGGGATTTCCTTCCTATTAATTAATGCTCGTCCTTATCTCTCCTATCCTCTTTCCTCCTTATCACATCCTGTATGGCTTGCAATCATACTCACACATCATACTTTCCTTGCTTCTAACATTAACATGGACTTTTGCCTTACTAGTAACATTAACACATACCAAAAAAAAAAAAAAAAAACTACCCACGTCTAAAATAATTCCTAACACAAAGGGAGAGAAAAAAAAAAAAAAAAAAAAAAAAAAATTAAGTCTAAATAATTTCTAACACGAATGGGGGAAAAAAAAAAAAAAAAAAAAAAAAAAAAAAAAAACCACGTCTCAAATAATTCCTAACCCGAAGCAAAAAAAAACAAAAATAATAATAATATCATTTAAAAAAAAAACCCATTTCAAATACACATACAGTACAGGTAAACATACAGCTGTTGGCAAGGCTGTATGTATGTATGTATGTATGTGTCTAGATAAGTGCGTACAAAATAAAATTATAAATTATGTATACAAATAAATGCCTTCAAATATCTTTAATAAATAAAAAAAATGACCTAACTGTACACATCACTACCACCATTAATGTTGTTGTTGTTCATATTTATACACTAGTTTGCTGCTGTAAGGGAGGCCACAAATGGATAATAATAATGCATAATAATAATAATAATAATAGTAATAATGCATAATAATAATAATAATAATAATAGTAATAATAGTAATAATAGTAATAATAGTAATAATAATAATAATAATAATAATAAAAGCTACGATGGCAGAATATTAATAGATTGATTTAATGCCTAAAAAGGGTAATGTGCCAGCCATCAGAGGTCCTATGGCACTCTGGCAAAGCATATCAAGGGTCAGGGTTAAAGAATAATAGTGAAACGATGAGGGAAGGGGAAAGAACGGAATGTTACAGCAGGATGGTTAGATCAGATGTAGGATGTGGATGTGTTGGAGGAAGGAGGTTACATTGTCCAGGGAGAAGGAGGGGGATTCCGGGAGAATGTCCGCAAGACAGGGAGGTCGGGAAAGGGAGGACAAATGAGGGAAGGAACTGGAACGGGCAGGAGTAAGATGGGGGCAGGATATTAGGACATGTTGGACAGTGAGAGGAGCTTGACAGGGTGTGCAGAGGGTTGGGGAGGAGCTTGACAGGGTGTGCAGAGGGTTGGGGAGGAGCTTGACAGGGTGTGCAGAGGGTTGGGGAGGAGCTTGACAGGGTGTGCAGAGGGTTGGGGAGGAGCTTGACAGGGTGTGCAGAGGGTTGGGGAGGAGCTTGACAGGGTGTGCAGAGGGTTGGGGAGGAGCTTGACAGGGTGGGCAGAGGGTTGGGGAGGAGCGTGACATATGAAGGATATGTAGTTGTTGGGGGCAGGAGATACAAAATAGGGCATTGGGACATGGGGGTGAGTAGGACAAGTTCAAAGAGAGGCAGATAACTTGAGGCTTATAGCAGAATCTTGAGTCCAAACCAAACTATACATACAATAACAATGTATCTATGTATGTATGTATGCCTTATGGATACATTTGAGTGGAGTCTATATATGGATACCCAGGAACAGACAGGCATTATTGGCACAACACAAGCGAATCAAACCACCAAAACAAAGTAAACAAACCAAGGCTAAGCTACGGTGCCCAACAGAGGATCAGAGAGACATGGCCTGATAAGTAGAAAGCATTCGAGCTATTTTTCCTCCTCCTCCTCCTCCTCTTCCTTTTATCTCTTATTTGTTTCCTCCTCCTCCTATCTTTAGCTTATCCTCCTCCTCTTCCTTCTTCCCTTTTCTCCTCCTCCTCCTATTTTGATTTTTTCTCCTCCTCCTCCTCCTCCTTCCATCCTACTTTTCCTCCTCCTCCTTCTCCTCCTCCTCCTCCTCTCCTTCTTTCTTCCTCCTCCCCCTCCTCCTCCTCCTCCTCCTCTTCCTCTTCCTCTTCCTTTCTCTAAATATTTCTAGCTCTTCACAAATATGGATGTGTATAATTTCATCTTAAATACATACCTAACACTATACTTGTGTGTGTGTGTGTGTGTGTGTGTGTGTGTGTGTGTGTGTGTGTGTGTGTGTGCGCGTGTGTGCGTGTGTGCGTGTGCGTGTGTGTGTGTGTGTGTGTATCAGTTGTAGGCTATTAACTCCTATTGGTAGTGATATTAGCTAATGCCACTTACATATGTGTGCGCGTGTGTCTGTATATACGACATTACGCATGAATATACAGCATACGGGGCCTGTTGTGTGTGTGTGTGTGTGTGTGTGTGTGTGGTGTGTGTGTGTGTGTGTGTGTGTGTGTGTGTGTGGTGTGTGTTGTGTGTGTGTGTGTGTGTGTGTGTGTGTGTGTTGTTTACCTAGTAGTAGCATAAAGGACCTGAGGTATACTCGTGTAGTCCTGTCTGTACTTGTGTGTGTGCGTGTGCGTGCCTGCCTGTGTGTGTGTGCCTGTGCATGTGTGTGTGTGCGAGGGCCGCTTTACAGGTCGGGTATGGAGTGGTCCATGAACTTGACGAGGGCCGTGGCCATGTGCTTCATCATGTGTTTGTAGACGAAGCCCGGCATCACGGTGACGGTGACCACTTGGCCGCACTCGCTGATCAGGGCCGAAACGTCCTTGTCCTTTAGACCCACAACGTTCTGCCCATTGACCTGTGGGGGGGGGGAGGGTGAAAATGAATGGGTGACTTAATAGGTGCCACGTTCTGCCCATTAACCCCTTCACGCCCAGATCTTTCCTTTGCTATCAAAAATGGTCTGTTGTTAGCCATAAAATTACGAAAAGTTACTAAATATACCAAATTATTTAGCGGACATGGATACTAAACAGGTCATAGCTATAAAACATTGCTTATAGTCACTAAAAATTGTCTGTTGTTAGCCATATAATAACGAAGTCACTGAATATACCAAATTAGTTAGTGGACAAGGATACTAAACAGGTCATAGCTATAAAACATTGCTTATAGTCACTAAAAATTGTCTAATGGTACCCAAATTACAATGGAAATTACGTTCTGGGCCTCAAGGGGTTATTATATGTACCTCCATTATGCCCATTAACCTGTGGGGACGAGGGTGAACACAAGAGGGTGAAGTAGACTGTAAGGTAATGGTGAGGGTGGATGATTAATGGGGGCCACGTTCTGCCCATTAGCCTGTAAGGGGGAGGCTGAACACAAGAGGCTGAAGTAAAGAATGTACAGGGAACGCTAAACATGGGGGCATTATTATTTTTTTTTTTTTGAAGTGCGTAAGTAATAATGATGATGATGATGATGATTACATGACAAAAATAATAAGCGCTAATAATAATAAGGTAAACATGGGGGCATAATTTTTTTTTTTTTTTTTTGAAGTGCGTAAGTAATAATAATGATAATGATGATGACGATGATTATATGACAAAAATAATAAGAGCTAATAATAAAAAAGGTAAACATGGGGGCATTATTATTATTTTTTTTTTTTTGAAGTGCGTAAGTAATAATGATGATGATGATGATGATTACATGACAAAAATACTAAGAGCAAATAATAATAAGGTAAACATGGGGGCATAATTTTTTTTTTTTTTGAAGTGCGTAAGTAATAATGATGATGATGACGATTATGACAAAAATACTAAGCGCTAATAATAATAAGGTAAACATGGGGGCATACGCTAAACTGCACATGGCCTCGGTGCTCATCTCCGTGGCATTAGCCTATGAGCCTATGGTGGGTGAGGACCCGTTACCCCGGGACACAGGGCTACCACACCCGGGTTACCACAGTTACCTTCCCCAGGTTTCCCCAGGTACCCATTTATCCACCAACCCTGAAAGGAAGGATGAACAGCTGGGTGGGCTGGCCGCCGACTTGCCCTGGCCTGGATTCGAACCAGAGCCCACAGATTCGTAGCCAGGCACCTTAGCCACTACACCACGGAGACGACAAGGTAAAGGATATATTATAAAACAGTATATAATAAAGGGCGGTTGCTGGACAGAGTAGGATAAACGTCTGGGGGTGGGTAGCCTCTTGTGTTCAGCCTCCCCCCTTACAGGTTAATGGGCAGAACGTGGCACCCATTAATCATCCACCCTCACCATTACCTTACAGTCTACTTCACCCTCTTGTGTTCACCCTCGTCCCCACAGGTTAATGGGCATAATGGAGGTATAGTAACCCCTTGAGACCCAGAACGTAATTTCCATTGTAATTTGGGTACCATTAGACAATTTTTAGTGACTATAAGCAATGTTTTATAGCTATGACCTGTTTAGTATCCTTGTCCACTAACTAATTTGGCCTCGGACTGTTGCGATTCCCAGACTGTTGAGGTTCCCGGACCAGTGCTCCCCACTAAAAGTCCTGGATAATGAGGGTTTACTCTATATTATATCAGGTAAAGACTGTTAAGTAAAGGTGAGGGTGCAGGGGTAGAAGGGCGTAGAATGTGAGGGTAAATAAGGTTATGGAGTATATGAGAGGGAACAGAGAGGGGAATGGAAGGGAAGGGGAGGAGTGAAGGGGTCACCACGCACCTCCAGCAGATGGGGAATGGAATGATAGGAAGAATACAGAGAAGGAAGGGCAGGGAAGGGAAGTGAAGGGGAGGAAGGAAGGGAGAAGGGAAGTGAAGGGCAGGAAGGAAGGGAGAAGGAAGGGAAGGGAAGTGAAGTGAAGGGCAGGAAGGAAGGGAGAAGGAAGGGAAGGGAAGGAAAGGGAAGTGAAGGGCAGGAAAGGGAGAAGGAAGTGAAGGGAGAAGGAAGGAAGGGAAGGGAAGGGAAGGGCAGGAAAGGGAGAAGGAAGTGAAGGGCAGGAATGAAGAGAGAAGGAAGGGCAGGGAAGTGAAGGGCAGGAAAGGAAGGGAAGTGAAGGGCAGGAATGAAGGGAGAAGGAAGGGAAGGGAAGGGAAGGGAAGGGAAGTGAAGGGCAGGAAAGGGAGAAGGAAGTGAAGGGCAGGAATGAAGAGAGAAGGAAGGGCAGGGAAGTGAAGGGCAGGAAGGAAGGGAGAAGGAAAGGGCAGGGAAGGGCAGGAAAGGGAAGTGAAGGGCAGGAATGAAGAGAGAAGGAAGGGCAGGGAAGTGAAGGGCAGGAAGGGAAGGGAGAAGGAAAGGGCAGGAAAGTGAAGGGCAGGAGTGAAGGGGTCACCACGCACCTCCAGCAGATGGTGGTCGGTGAGCAGGCCATTGCGTGCGGCGGAGGAGTCCTTGACGAGGGCCGTCACCTCCCCGTCCTTGAACTGGAAGCCAATGTGTCCCGTGCTGTCCTTGTGCAGGGTCACCGAACGCTCAAAGGGCCTGGGGGGGGGGGGGGGGGGAGATTGAGGTTAGGGGTGTGAGGGAGAGGATGAAGACTTAGATAAACAAGGGTAGAAGACTTTGATAAAAAACTAAAGAGACCTGGCTAGTATGTAGGACAGTAAAACCTCGCGTATTCGGACCCTCGTTATTCGGACTTTGACATTATTCGGACCTCCCCCTTTTTTTTTTTTTTTTTTTTTTTAGGGGTCGAAAATTCCTAGCTATACTATAAACACCTTGAGATTTTTTTTTTTTTTTTTTTTTTTTTTTAAGGGGTCGAAAATTCCTAGCTATACTATAAACACCTAGATATTTTTTTATTTAATTTTTTTTTTTTTAAGGGGTCGAAAATTCCTAGCTATACTATAAACACCTAGATATTTTTTATTTTTTAAGGGGTCGAAATTTCCTAGCTATACGTACTATAAACATTTTTTTTTTTTTTTTTTTTTTTTTTTTTACATATCCCCCCCATTATTCGGATCCTTGCATTACTCAGACCACTCCTTGGCCCAATTAGTCCGAATATGAGAGGCTTTACTGTACTAGAATGTAGAATATAAGACAGCTATGCACACAACATAGCAGGGAGGCGGTAGCAGAGAGGTTAGCATCTCCGAGTGGCGTTCTTGGTGACCCGAGTTCGATCCCCAATGAGAACCAAATATCCAGTTCAAATCTTTCTGCACCGTGGAGTGGCCTAAGAACACCCACATGCTGCCCATTAACTCTACCTTCGACAGCGAGTGCATCGGAGGACACAGGGGGGCGGCATGAGCCTCTAATCACAGGCGTCACTATAACAATCCTGCCTGCACCACCACGGGCGAGGACCAACCATCACAGCCCTCAAGTGTACCTCCAGGGCCAACCATCACAGCCCTCAAGTGTACCTCCAGGACCAACCATCACAGCCCTCAAGTGTACCTCCAGGGCCAACCATCACAGCCCTCAAGTGAACCTCCAGGACCAACCATCACTGCCCTCAAGTGAACCTCCAGGACCAACCATCACAGCCCTCAAGTGTACCTCCAGGGCCAACCATCACAGCCCTCAAGTGTACCTCCAGGACCAACCATCACAGCCCTCAAGTGTACCTCCAGGGCCAACCATCACAGCCCTCAAGTGTACCTCCAGGGCCAACCATCACAGCCCTCAAGTGTACCTCCAGGACCAACCATCACAGCCCTCAAGTGTACCTCCAGGGCCAACCATCACAGCCCTCAAGTGTACCTCCAGGGCCAACCATCACAGCCCTCAAGTGAACCTCCAGGACCAACCATCACAGCCCTCAAGTGAACCTCCAGGACCAACCATCACAGCCCTCAAGTGAACCTCCAGGGCCAACCATCACAGCCCTCAAGTGTACCTCCAGGGCCAACCATCACAGCCCTCAAGTGTACCTCCAGGGCCAACCATCACAGCCCTCAAGTGTACCTCCAGGGCCAACCATCACAGCCCTCAAGTGTACCTCCAGGGCCAACCATCACAGCCCTCAAGTGTACCTCCAGGGCCTACCATCCGAGCTTTAGAAGTCACTGCCTACAGGCGCTATAGGCTCAAATGTAAAAAATAAAAAAATATATAAAAACCTTAGGCCCTGTATGCTGCTACAACAAGGTAAATACAACTTAATAAACCCCCGCACCTGTCGCGCACTGCCAGTTGGATGCCGTTGTGGGGACTCTTCCTGAGGAGGTCGTGCACCTTCTCCATGGTATACCCCGCCACTGTCACCCCCTGCACCTGCAAGACCTGGTCCCCAAACCGCAGACCTGTGCACAGAGGAAGGAACACAAGGCAATGACACACACACCTCCAAACCAAAAAAACATTTGCAAACCTAAATTATTAACTCCTGAGACCCAGAACTAATTTCCATTGTAATTTGACCACCATTAGATGATTTTTAACGCATATAAGCAAATTTTGTATAGCTATGACCTGTTTAGTTAGTCCTTGTCCACTAGCTAATTTGGTATATTCAGTGACTTTTCTTAATTTTATGGCTCGACAACATACAATATTTTATAGCTAAGGAAAGATCTGGGCGTGAAGGGGTTAAAAGTAAGGGTTTCAGGCAGTGCTTCGGCATCATAACACAGCGCTATCCAAGCATCCAGCGAGGAAAATGTCTACAGAAGATACTTGTCTACTGTCAATAACACTATAGTCGCCACTGCACTAATGTCACCAGGCAAATTTTATGAGTTTTAGCATCACTACAGCCTTGTATGTGCCACTGAAGACAGGTACATAATATAAACTACTGTGCATGCCTCTTCAGTGACACATACAAGTCTGTAGTGATGCTAACATGTGTACTATATGACACCTGGCGACATTAGTGCAGTGGCGACTATAGTGTTGTTGACAGTAATATCTTCACAAACATAAATAAGTCTAACCCCTTGAGACCCAGAACGTAATTTCCATTGTAATTTGAGTACCATTAGACGATTTTAGTGACTATAAGCAATATTTTATAGCTATAACCTGTTTAGTATCCTTGTCCACTAGCTAATTTGGTATATTCAGTGACTTTTTGTAATTTCATGGCTCCACAACAGACAATTTTATATAGCCAAGGAAAGATCTGGGCGTGAAGGGGTTAACTTTCTGTATAATATATCAAATGGGTTCTCTTAAGACAGCCACAGCACCAGTCACTCACCGGCCAAGGCAGCGGGTGAGTGTTTCTTGACGAGGCACACAAAGATGCCCTTGTTAATGGCCTTGACCCTCATGCCCACCTTGCCCTCGCCATCCTTGCACACCGTGACCTGGGGGGGGAGAGGATAGGATAGTATGGGGGGGGGGGGAGAGGGGGGGAGAGGGGGTCGGAGAGAGAGAGGGAGGAGAGGAGGTGGGAGAGAGAGAGAGAGAGAGGAGAGGAGAGAGAGAGAGGAGGGAGGGAGAGGAGAGAGAGAGAGAGAGAAGAGAGAGAGAGAAGAGAGAGAGAGAGAGAGAGAGAGAGAGAGAGAGAGAGAGAGAGAGAGAGAGAGAGAGAGAGAGAGAGAGAGAGAGAGAGAGAGATAACAAGTGTGTAGTGATAATGAGCATGAGGAAGTAGAAGGAGGAGGAGGAGGAGAAGGAGAGCATCAATAGTGCAGTAGTGATGGTGGTGTCTATGGTGTGTAGGGATAACTGTAGTTATAGTAGTAGTAGTAGTAGTAGTAGTAGTAGTAGTAGTAGTAGTAGTAGTAGTAGTAGTAGTAGTAGTAGTAGTAGTAGTAGTAGTAGTAGTAGTAGTAGTAGTGGTAATGGTGTCAATAATACAGCAATGGTGGAAATAATGGCAGGTATGAAAGTAATAATAGTGATTTAGTAGTGGAATAGCAAACAAAAATAGTAGTGGTAGTACATAGTAGTGGTATAGTGACATATATGGGTAGTGGTGGGAAGTAGCAATGATCCATATAAACAATAGCAGCTGTAGCAGGCTGTAGCAGGCTGTGCAGGACTCACCTCCCTGATGGCATTGGTAACCTGTGCTCGGTGCAGGCCGGCAGACATCCCAGAGAGCGGCGCCACCACCCCCGACGGCATGACGGACGCCGGCATGGCCACAGTGCCCTGGGATGGGGAGCAGGAGTGAGCGGGGAGGGTCATAGGGAAAGGATAGAGAAATAGATAGAGGAATAGATAGTGTGAAAGAATAAATGTGAGAATAGATAGGTGGTGAGAGGGAAGGCTAAGGATACTAATAGGAACACTTACAGGGGTTTAAAGCCTCGGCCTTCTATATACAAGGCCTGAGCGATGGGCCGTGACGTCATCAGCCTCAGTCATCTCCCTCCCTTCCCTTCCCAAGGATAGGGAGTGAAGGGAAGGGTGTAGGGGTGAAGGGAAGTGAAGGGAAGTGAAGGGAAGTGGAGGGAGAGGACAGAGCGAGGGAGATGACTGAGGCTGATGACGTCACGGCCCATCCCTCAGGCCTTGTATAAAGAAGGCCGTGGTTAAGCACAGTACTCTGAGGTGATTTGGCCACATAGATAGAACAAGGAGCAAAATGACTGTATTTCAGAGTAGTATATATAACAAGTAAGACAGGTAACTTGTAGGTAGTAGTGATAATAATAGCAACACTTACAGGCAATTAAGGACAGTACTCTGAGGTGATTTGGCCACGTAGAAAAAACGTCAGAGAGCAAGATGACGGTATTTCAGAGTATCATAAGTATTGCCCATGTGTTATACAGTATTATCTTATATTTCCTTTAGTACTGAAGTTCCTTGACTCATGTAGGTATAATACTATGGGTTATTATTTTACTGTGGGAAAAAAAAAAAAAAAAAAAAAAAAAAAAAAAAAAAAAAAAAAAAAAAAAAAAAAAAAAAAAAAAAAAAAAAAAAAAAAAAAACCTGGGTCGATTAGTGCCGTTGTTTTGAGGCTGCCGTTGTTTTAAATGCCGGTTAAACTAGGTTCTCCTGTATTATTATTATTATTATTACTACTATTATTATCAGCAACACAGGTAACTTGTAGGTAATAATGGCAACACTTACGGAACACTTACAGAATGGCAGAAATGATCATGTCTTTCAGAGTATCATAGGTATACAACAGGTAACTTATGATGGTAATAATAGCAATAACGGGACCACTCACCGGGGGTCTCTGGGCCACTGGGAGGTACTCAGGCATGTTGGCGGCGATGATGTCCTGGGTGAACTCCAGTCCCATGTACTCATCCAGCGCTGGGTACAGAATCTCAAGCTCCCCCTGCGTGTGTGTGTGTAGGTCACATAACACACACAAGCAGGCACACACAGAACACAGACAACACACACACATACACACACACCCACACACAAGTACTACGTAGTGTAGTGGTAGCACGCTCGGCACACAACCAAAAAGTCCCAGGTTCGATCCCCGGGTGGAGCGAAGACAGACGGGCGGTCTCCTTAAAACCTGAGCCTCTGTCCACCCAGCAGTGAATGGGTACCGGGTGTTAGCCGGGGGTTTGTGATCCGCCTCCCGGGGTGGTGAGTTCCCCCTACACTAAGGTAAAAAGTAAAGATCGTGGCATACGCTATGCTGCGCGTGGCCTCGGTGCTCATCTCCGTGGCATTAGCCTTTGAGCCTGTGGTGGGTGACAACCCGTTACCCCGGGACACAGGGCTAGTGTGACACCCGGGTTACCACAGTTACCTTCCCCAGGTTTCCCCAGGTACCCATTTATCAACCCCGAAAGGAAGGATGAACAGCTAGCTGGGTGGGCTGCACGCCGACTGCCCTGGCCTGGATTTGAACCAGGACCTGCAGATTCGCAGCCAGGCACGCTAGCCACCACACCACGGAGCTTTACCCTAACACTAAGGATGAATGATAAAATGTAGCTATGGAGAAAATATAGTTTTTGGATCACAACTCACCCTTTTGTATGTTTGGCTCTGATAAAAAGATCCTAGCAGTAAAAGAGTGCACTTCTGGATCTAACACACACAGATAAGATGAACCATTGTATCCAGGAAGGTGTTTATGAACAAATATCTTGTCGCCCAGTAGCTGAAAAGTGTTCTTACTGGGCGACAGTTTTCCATCACTGGGAGACATTTTGGTCGCCCAGTGTGATTAAAAAATACACACACACACCCACGCCCTTACCTTGGGTTGTTCTGGGTGGGTGGGGTGGAGGGGGTAGGGGGGTGGGTCGTAGGGGCTGTGGGGGGGAGGGGCGGAGGCAGGCAAGGCTTGGGCTGCCTGGCTCGCCCTCATCGCCTCACTCATCATCTGGGCTTGAGCCTGGAGGGGGGAGGAGGAAGGTTAGGTTAGGATTAAGAGACAAGATGAAATTAATAAATATGACAAAACTTTGGTGCGTTTGTGACAAGTAGTTTCTATCACGTCAATATAGTGCCAAGAATGTAAACAAGAGATAGTGGCTTTGTTATGAAGGATTAAAACACATATTATCTTACTCTGAAGTTACTCAATCATTCTCTCTCTCTCTCTCTCTCTCTCTCTCTCTCTCTCTCTTTCTCTCTCTCTCTCTCTCTCTCTTTGAAAGCTGTATGGATTGAAAGAAGATACAGGAAGGGAAATTTGAATCTTCTCTCTCTCTCTCTCTTCTCTACTTCCTAACCAGCAGGTACAAATAAAGATCTTCTCATAACAAACTTTCATGTCTAGAATCAAAACAAAACACAGATTTAACACATTATCTTTAATTAAATTATCTCTCTCTCTCTCTCTTCTTCCTAACCAGCAAGTGCAAATAAAGATCTTCTCATAACAAACTTCAATATACCAAGAACCAAAACAAAGAATACTCAGGAGAGATTATGAGCAGTTAAAATACACATTATCTTACTCTGAAGTCTCTCTCTCTCTCTCTCTCTCTCTCTCTCTCTCTCTCTCTCTCTCTCTCTCTCTCTCTCTCTCTCTCACTCTCACTCTCACTCTCATCTCTCTCTCACTCTCCTCTCACTCTTCTACTTACCCTGCAAATTCAGAGAGATATGAGCAGCTAAAATACACTTATCTTACTCGAAGTCTCTTCTCTCTCTCTCTACTCTCTCTCGTCTTATGCTCAATCCTTCTCTCTCTCTCTCTCTCTCTCTCTCTCTCTCTCTCTCTCCTCTCTCTCACTTCCTCTCACTCTCACTCTCACTCTCACTCTCACTCCACTCTCACTCTCACTCTCACTCTCACTCTCACTCTCACTCTCTCTCTCCTTACCCTGCCCATTTGGTCCACCTTCATATCCTCGAGTGATGGGTAAAGACTCATGGTGGATATCTGCGGAAACACAAACAAACATATTATCAGATAGAAAACAAGCAGATATGTCCCTCTACACAAGACGCCACCACAAACATCACAGGATTTACACAACATAGAACACTTGAACTGTAGCGGAACATGATACATCGGATAACACACACACACACACACACACATACACAACACACACACACACACACACACACATCTTTCTGAGTAACGTCAGACTTCCCCGGAATGTGTTATGAGGTTAGAGAGTCGATGATACGCTTCCATCTATCTCTATCCATTGCCTCAACCTCTTCAATGCCCAATGCTGCCAGATACACACACACACACACACTCACACACACACATACACACACACAATACCACATGCATGCTCTGAGAAGCTTAGGAATGCACCAGCAGCTTATTTGAGTCACATGACACAACAGAGATTAAAGTCATCCCACCACCCAGCCTTCTTACTACCTGGCTTGTACAGGATCATATTTATATTACCTTAACAATATGTCCTACAAATTCACAGCTACAAAATTCATACTTATCTTGGTAGTCTCAAATACAATGGAGAGAGAGAAGGTGAATTAAATATGTTGTGTGATGTCAAATTTACAGCTAGATAACTATATATTGATCTTGGGTGTCCTGAAGAGGAAAAAAATATGTACAAATAAAAAATGTGTTGTGAAATGTACTACAGGTAAAAACTTTATATTTGATCTTGGGGTCCTCAAATTCAGTGCAAAAAAATATATAATAAAAATAATAATAATAAATAAATAAAAAAAATTACAAAATCTTGGTAATGTCAAATCCACAAATTCACAGCTAAAAAATTCATGCTTACCTTAACCCCTTGAGGCCCAGAACGTAAATTTCCATTGTAATTTGGGTACCATAAGACGATTTTTAGTGACTATAAGCAATATTTTATAGATATGACCTGTTTAGTATCCATGTCGACTAACTAATTTGATATATTAAGTTACTTTTTGTAGTTTTATGGCTAACAGCAGACGATTTTATATAGCCAAGGAAAGATCTGGGCGTGAAGGGTTAACATCCTCAAACTCTTAAGACAAAAATAACAATGCATACCGTAAATAAAATCTCAGTGTCGTCAGATCTGCAGGTAATCAATTTCTGCACCTTGCCGGGAGGAGTAATCACCCTCACCTGTCACTCCCGCCTCACTAATCACTTCCTCCTACCTTCCACGGTGCACCTGGCGACCCACAAGGCCAGTGAGGTGACATGAGGTTATGAGGGTGCATTATAACACCTTCCTCATGCATTAACAACACCTCACACACACCTACACTCATCTATGGACTTACTAAACCCCTTCACGCCCAGATCTTTCCATTAATATATAAAATCATCTGTTGTTAGCCATGAAATTTCGAAAAGTATACTAAACAGGTCATATCTTGGGTCATATCTTGGGGAGGGTGTAGCGGAGTGGTTAGCGTCTCCGACTGGCGTTCTCGGTGACCCGAGTTCGATCCCCGAAGAAACCCAAAACCTTTCTGCACCGTGGAGTGGCCTAAGAACACCCACATGCCCTGCCCATCAACTCTACCTTCGACTGCGAGTGCATCGGAGGACACAGGGGGGTGGCATGAGCCTCTAATCACAGGCGTCACTATAACAATCCTGCCTGCACCACCACGGGCGAGGACCAACCATCACAGCCCTCAAGTGAACCTCCAGAGCCTACCATCCGAGCCCTGGGTCACCACTACCTACAGCTGCTATAGGCACAAATGTAAAAAAAAAAAATCTATAAAATCTTTAAAATCTTGCTTATATTAACAAAAAATTGTCTTATGGTACACCCAAAGTACAATGGCAATTACGTTCTGTGCCTCAAGGGGTTACATGTACTACTTAACTTACTTACATTGCTGATTGGCTACTTAAATGTGAGTTGAGTTGGCCATTAAGTGTTACCTATCTAATGTTTTGTAAGTATGGACTGATCACACTACTACTTTTCTTAACCTTACTTTATGTATTTACTTATTTAGCTTACTTTTTCTACTACTTTTCTAGCTTTCTCTACTTTTCTCCCTATTTTCCTTTTTTCTAACTCCTACTTTTCCCTTGGCCTTACTCCTTGCCTTAGTCTTTTCCATACTTTTTAAATTTTCATACTCCTACTTATTCCTTGAACCACCACCACCACCACCACCACTACTATTTTTCCCTTGAACCACCACCACCACCACCACCACTACTACTATTTTTCCCTTGAACCACCACCACCACCACTACTACTACTATTTTTCCCTTAACCACCACCACCACTACTACTATTTTTCCCTTGAACCACCACCACCACCACCACTACTACTACTATTTTTCCTTAACCACCACCACCACCACTACTACTATTTTTCCCTTAACCCACCACCACCACCACTACTACTATATTTTTCCCTTAACCACCACCACCACCACTATACTATTTTTCCCTTAACCACCACCACCACTACTACTATTTTTCCATTGAACCACCACCCACCACTACTACTATTTTTCCTTGAACCACCACCACCCACCACCACTACTATTTTTTACCTTGAAACCACCACCACCACCACTACTACTATTTTTCCATTGAACCACCACCACCACTACTACTATTTTTACCATTAACACCACCACCACCACTACTACTATTTTTCCCTCTGAACCACCACCACCACTACTACTATTTTTCCCTTGAACCACCACCACCACTACTAGTTTTCCCTTGAACCACCACCACCACTACTACCATTTCTTCCCTCTAACCACTACCCATCATTTTCCATTAACCTAACCATCTACTACTAATTTTTTCCATTTAACCACTACCACCACCACTAGAACTATTATGTTTCCCCTTAACCACCACCACTACTATTATGCTTCCCTTATAACCACCACTACTACAACTACAACTATTTTTCTCATTAACAACAACAACAACCACCACATACATAAACATACCATAAATAAACAAGTCTTTGCTTTAGATCAACTAGAAAGCTTCACTTGACCTAATAACAAAAGGTTGAGTGTCTCAGTTTTCCCTTCCTGTCCTCGCCTCTGTTCTCTGGCTCCTTGGTGCTACTTCCTGTCTGTGTCACGTATCAATCATTGCTTTAAATACACTAGAAGACTTTCCCTGACTTCCTACCACGTAAATAAGTATATACAACTCCTGCCTTATGTGCAAAATACTAGAAAATAATCCACATATACAAATTTAACCCCTTCACACCCAGATCTTTCCTTTGCTATATAAAAAAAATCGTGTTGTTAGCCATAAAATTACGAGAAGTAACTGAATATATCATATTAGTTAGTGGACAAGGATACTCAACAGGTATAAAATATTGCTTATAGTCACTTCAAATCGTCTAATGGTACCCAAATTACAATGGAAATTACGTTGTGGGTCTCAAGGTGTTGAAGTTTATCTATACCTAAGACCTTGTTAATTAATCTAAGACTTTCTAACAATAATAGGTTGACTCTGTTTTATCTTCCTCTCTCGCCTCTCCTTTGTTCTCTTGCTCCTTGGTGTTACTTCCTGTCTGTGTCACGTATAAATAATAGTGGTGGTGGTGGTGGTGATGGTGGTGGTAGTGGTGGTGATGGGGGTAGTGGTGATGGTGATGGTGGTGATGGGGGTGATGGTGGTGATGGGGGTGGTGGTGGTGATGGGGGTGGTGGTGGTGATGGGGGTGGTGGTGGTGATGGGGGTGGTGGTGGTGATGGGGTGGTGGTGGTGGTGGTGGTGGTGGGGGTGGGGGTGGGGGTGGTGGTGATGGTGGTGGTGGTGGTGGTGGTGATGGGTGGTGGTGGTGGTGGTGGTGGTGATGGGCGGAGTGGTGGTGAGGGTGGTGATGGGCGGGGTGGTGGTGGTGGTGGTGGTGGTGATACTTCCTGTTCAGATGAATCACTGTATAATGCGTAGAGAATGTTCTTTATTCAGAGCAACTAATATTAAGTGTACCTCAATTATGCCTGATTTTCCTGGGTTTATTTACATATATTTAGTGTGTTTATTGGATGTTTTTTGAGATGGATGAGGTTTAAGGGAATGCTAGTTTATTTTCAAAAGAACTTAATATTATCTTCCACAAACAATGTTCAAACCAAAAACCTGTTCACCTCATGACTAGAATGATCTATCCTCCCTACATCTTCTCAAACACACCTTCGTCAGTCACTCAGATCCATGGATGCATTGCTATGATCCGCAGCCACTGATGCGGATGTGGATATTACAAATGATGTGGCTTCGGTGATCCGGTCCAATTATTACGGCCTAAATGTTCTGGATTCTTTACAACCACATCAAGATCTATCAGACTCAAAAAGTTGAATCTTGGAAATAGCAGGATGTGGTGTTACAAAAATGTGCTGATTTTAGGGACAGGTACAACCCATACACGCTGGGTGGTTTTAAGTCACCTGAACGTTGGTTCTCATCATAAGGAGGACAGTAAAACCTCGCGTATTCGGACACTCATTATTCGGACTTTGACATTATTCGGACCTTCCTTTTTTTTTTTTTTTTTTTTAGGGGTCGAAATTTCCTAGCTTCCATTCTTTTCTTTTTTATCTTTTTTTCTAAGGGGTCGAAATTTCCTAGCTAAATATTCACCTATAATATATATATATATATATTATTTTTACATATCCCCCCATTATTCGGATCCTTGCATTACTCGGACCACTCCTTGGCCCAATTAGTCCGAATACGAGAGGTTTTACTGTATATCTAACCCCTACAGCAGCCAGCGGAAATGAAAAATAACACAAGTCTGGGGGGTCTGGGGGGTCTGCGGGAGTATTGCTTGAAACTGCATATTTAGCGTTTTAAGATTTCAGACCAGCAGCGAATGAGGGAATTGAAGCAACACAGGGTAAATTTTTACACTAAGACCGAAATTCCCTACACAATTGGGTGTGTGGTTTCTATTTACCTTAATGGATTCTAGAGGAAGAACTCTAAGAGGTCACAAGAGGAAGAAGAGTGCGGCGGACGTAAACACTCGTCTCTCGCCTCCCTATAAACAACATGTCATTATCTCCAAAAGTAATGATTTGCGACGGAAGCTCATAGAGAATGTTTCCTAGCTTCCAACAGGTAAACAGAAACCACACTCCCAATTGTGTAGGCAATTTCGGTCCTAGTGTAAAATAATACCCAACAGAGAACTTAAAATAGGAAAACTGTGATATCAAGAGTATGGCTAACACAGCACACAGCAACACACACAGCACACAGTAGGAAAACTGTGATGGATTGAGTCTATGGTTAACAGTAAACACAGCACAACAGGGTGTCATAGGGTGTCTGGACGATTCCAGCGAATACTTTTTTGAGCGAAGGACCATTCGAGCGAATACATTTTCGGTAAAATTTCGGTTTGCTTCTGGCTTCACGTATCTTATTTTCTTCTGCTTTTTACCTCAATTTACCGCTCCCCTTGCAATATTCAAGGCTATGTAAGGGGTAAGAAAGGGTATGGGGCTGTAGTGCATGATATAACACCCAAGCAGAGACAATATATGCACGCTAAATGGGTAAAAATGGGGTATTTCTGGCTTCACGTATCTTATTTTCTTCTGCTTTTTACCTCAATTTACCACTCCCCTTGCAATATTCAAGGCTATGTAAGGGGTAAGAAAGGGTGTGGGGCTGTATTGCATGATATAACACCTAAGCAGCGACAATATATGCACGCTAAATGGGTAAAAATGGACAAATTCAAAGATTTGGAACTTAAGTTTTCCTGAATAGTTTTGATGTGTATTGAATGAATCTGGCACTCGTTTTTGTCGGAAATAATTTTTTTTACATGTGTGGTGGAATCCCCGCCCCACAAACCTTGCTCCGCTTCTCACTGCCGTAGTATTGATGGAAACTAGGCCCATACCGAGTCATGATGAAGGTCGAGCGACGAGCGACGAACGACAGAGGAAGGGTAGCGTAAAAGGGATATTTTTAGGAACCAAGAGCAGCGACGGCGGTGGAAGGTGGGCACGAAGGCTCTCTCTCTCTCTCTCTCTCTCTCTCTCTCTCTCTCTCTCTCTCTCTCGTCTTCGTGCCCACCTTCGTCTGTCACCTTCTGTCTGTCTGCCCACCTTCGTCAATGTTTCCTGTTCAGACTTCAGTAACTGTTGTTCTCAGAATGTCTGTGAGTGAGGAGGATGCTGCTAGTGTCTGTTATCAGTGAGGACACAAACACATCAAAATCTATTAGAATATAAATAAAAGGCTTGTTCATATAATAGCGGAAAGTTTTGAAGCCAGAAATACCCCATTTTTACCCATTTAGCGTGCATATATTGCCTCTGCTTGGGTGTTATATCATGCAATACAGCCCCACACCCTTTCTTACTCCTTACATAGCCTTGAATATTGCAAGGGGAGCGGTAAATTGAGGTAAAAAGCAGAAGAAAATAAGATACGTGAAGCCAGAAATACCCCATTTTTACCCATTTAGCGTGCATATATTGCCTCTGCTTGGGTGTTATATCATGCAATACAGTCCCACGCCCTTTCTTACCCCTTACATAGCCTTGAATATTGCAAGGAAACCCGTAAATAGAGGTAAACAGCAGAAGAAAACAAGAGAAATAAGATAAGTGAAACCAGAAATACCCCGTTTTTACCTATTTATCGTGCATATATTGTCTTTGTCAATTGGTAATATCATGCAATATTCATCGTCATATTCTCCCTGAAATATATGACTGCTCTTATTTGAGGCCGGTAAATGGAATATTTTGACGTGTTTTCGCTAAATGTCTCCCGCTGAATACTACAGAGACGTACCCAGGGTATACCTTGATGCGCTGATCCTAGGTTCGAGTCCCGGTTGCCCGAGATTAGCTTCTATGGACCACTGTGGCCGCGGCGGTACGGGGCTGAGGCCGTTATAGTGGACGAGAACTGCGCGTTCGCTCTTTAGGTCACACACACACACTGGGGGGCTAACACCGCACTCTTAGCCTCTCACTTTACCACACACAGACAAGGAAAACTGTGATCTACGATATCGATAATTAGATACAGCACAGCAACACCAGTTACAACACAGCAAACACAGAAACCATCCATACAACACACTCACAGCAGAACAGTTACAAAACACCCCAAGTTAACACAGCAACACCACTCACACAGCAGCACAGCAACACAAACCATCAACTACCGTACCTTATAACACAGACACAGCAGCACAGCACAGCAGAACACAGTAATGTAAAGACACCCTCCGTTAACACAGCACACACACACACAACCACACTCACAGCAGCACAGCAAAACACAGAAACCATCAACTAACAGACACAGCAACACAACAGCAGAACAGTAATCGTAGACACCCCAGTTTAACACACAGCAACTCACAACAGCACAGCAGAACACAGTAATATAAAGACACCCTCCGTTAACACAGCACACACACCACACTCACAGTAGCACAGCAGAACACAGCAGAACAGGGACTCCTTAAATTCACGTGATGATGGTACAAATCCCCCTGAAGCACTGACAGCAACACACAACAGCACGTGACGAACACCACAACCGCCACCACCACTACCACACTTCCCCACTCATTCCCCTCCCTTCCCCGCCTTCCCCCACTCATTCCCCAACACCTCCACCCCTTCCTCACCTCTGCTCGGCTTGCTGGCACGCCCCAATAGGTGGAATAAGACCCCAATGCCCACCAACGCAGCAATCCTCCACTTTTGTTTATCCGCAATCATCCCCGTGACGTCACCAACCATATGACTGCCAAACCTTATTAATACGCTTCTAACACCATTACCACCCTTCTAGACACAAACTAGTAATTCCCCAAACCTATGATACCACAAAATGACCAATACACACCATTAATCTATAAGAAAAGCATGGAAATAGCTTAAATAAGGCTTTGGGATTCGTGAGAGTTAGTGACTAGCGGACTAAGAGTGACGTCATGAATGTTGACGTCACTAGTCACTAACTCTACCGGATCTCAAACCCTTATTTAAATTATTTCCATGTTTTTCTTATATATCAATGGTGTTTTTTTGTCATTTTGTGGTATTATAGGTTTGGGAAGTTTAAGTTAGGTTTGTCATCGTGGGAAGTGTATTGGTAGGTTGTTTAGAATGTGATTTCATATAAGTTTTTTTTTTCAATTACAAGTTCACTTCTGTGATTATCTTTGTAGTGACTTCCAATGCGACTCCATCTCTAATTCATACTGTACTTTTGAAATCACGTCTCCGATGCACCTCGTATTTTTTTTCGCAATGTCACGTATTGATTGTTTTCACTTCGGATCAGCCGTTGTGTAGTGGTGCCTATGCTTGCAATACCTTTAGTGTCTTAAATTCTATGGATAAATACTATCTTCTTACTGTAGCTTTTCCTAATATTCATCACTTCATGATGTTTGGAGGTATGTAAGAATACGGAATCATCACAAGTAGTACGTGATATAACTTTTGAACATGTAGTACTGCCTTATCGAACCATCTTTTAAGCCATCTGTAATTTATAAATGTTTAAATAAAAAAGAAATTAAAGGGTGTACAAATAGGGTGTCACTGGCTGGCTGTTTTCATGGCGTACCAAGTCATGTCTGTCTTCCCTTATCTCTCAATCTGTTCACCACAAAACCACAAACATGATCAAGAGATCCCCTAAAACCCTGCCATTATTGTACTACGCAGAGGCAACAGAGTATTAAATGCTCAAGTTATATCACAGTCAGACAATGATGTTATAAATAAGATGGTAGTTAAGATCACAAGAACATTATGAACCTAAGAAAATAAGGAAGCTACAAGAACGGAAGGATATGTTTCCTGACACTCGATCACTCTATACAGGAAATGTAGATATAGCTAAAATTACAGGAAAAGAAAGCATTTAAAAGGAAAATCCGTGTTTGAGGCCATATATATGACGTCACGGGGTAAGCCAGGGCCATATATAAAGACAAGAGCCAAGTGTTTGAGGCCATAATGACGTCACGGGGTAAGCCAGGGTCATATGAACAGGAAAACCCCGTTATTTGAGGCCATAATGCCGTCTCGGGGTAAACCAGGGTCATATGGAAAGACAAGAGCCAAGTGTTTGAGGCCATAATGACGTCACGGGGTAAGCCAGGGTCATATGAACAGGAAAACCCCGTTATTTGAGGCCATAATGCCGTCTCGGGGTAAACCAGGGTCATATGGAAAGACAAGAGCCAAGTGTTTGAGGCCATAATGACGTCACGGGGTAAGCCAGGGTCATATGAACAGGAAAACCCCGTTATTTGAGGCCATAATGCCGTCACGGGGTAAGCCAGGGCCATATGGAAAGACAAGAGCCAAGTGTTTGAGGCCATAATGACGTCACGGGGTAAGCCAGGGTCATATGAACAGGAAAACCCCGTTATTTGAGGCCATAATGCCGTCACGGGGTAAGCCAGGGCCATATGGAAAGATAAGAGCCAACTCGCACAGCTATTATGATTTCCCAAGGCTGACAATCTCCTCTTCCGTCCGCCCTTGGTAGCTCGCACTCTTATCGCCTAAACTATATATGAGGGCTAAATGCACGCCACACAGTAATAAAAGAAAGATAAGTGCAAGGCTACAACAACCTTACATAGAGGAGGAAGAGGATATAGTGGGGGAGTATTTGTTTGGAGAGGGGAATGTGGAAGAAGCAACAAGAACAATCAACAGTTTTTGGATGACCAGAGAAAATAAGAGAAGAGAAAGAGAGAAATTAAGACAGAATAAGAGAAGACAGCTAACTAAGAGAAGACAGCTAACTAAGAGAAGACAACTAACTAAGAGAAGACAGCTAACTAAGAGAAGACAACTAACTAAGAGAAGACAGCTAACTAAGAGAAGACACCTAACTAAGAGAAGACAGCTAACTAAGAGAAGACAGCTAACTAAGAGAAGACAACTAACTAAGAGAAGACAACTAACTAAGAGAAGACAGCTAACTAAGAGAAGACAACTAAGAGAAGACAACTAACTAAGAGAAGACAGCTAACTAAGAGAAGACAGCTAACTAAGAGAAGACAGCTAACTAAGAGAAGACAACTAACTAAGAGAAGACAACTAACTAAGAGAAGACAGCTAACTAAGAGAAGACAGCTAACTAAGAGAAGACAGCTAACTAAGAGAAGACAGCTAACTAAGAGAAGACAACTAACTAAGAGAAGACAGCTAACTAAGAGAAGACAGCTAACTAAGAGAAGACAACTAACTAAGAGAAGACAGCTAACTAAGAGAAGACAGCTAACTAAGAGAAGACAGCTAACTAAGAGAAGACAGATAACTAAGAGAAGACAGCTAACTAAGAGAAGACAACTAACTAAGAGAAGACAACTAACTAAGCGAAGACAGCTAACTAAGAGAAGACAACTAACTAAGAGAAGACAACTAACTAAGAGAAGACAACTAGCTAAAGACCCAGACAGCAAGAAGACACATCAGGGTGCCAACAAAAAAAGGCCAGACTCCCGACCCACAACTGAACTGATCTGAACTTATACACCATTACACTTATCACTTATACACATACACATATCACTTATACACTATTAAGTACGCAGTTTTATAAAGTGATACGTACTTAAGCCCTAAACTAAGAGTGGCGTGCGTTGGTGATAAGCTATCTGCCTTATCTGCTACCGCTACTACAGGAATTCTGCGTGTCAGGGGATCTTGGTAGCGTCAACAACACTATAGTCGCCACTGCACTAATGTCGCCAGGAGCATATATTACGAATTTTACCATCACTAACAAACTTGTATGTGCCACTGAAGACAGGTACATAATATAAACTACTGTGCATGCCTCTTCAGTGGCACATACAAGTCTGTAGTGATGCTAAAATTCGTAATACATGGCTGCTGGCGACATTAGTGCAGTGGCGACTAGTGTTGCTGACGGAGCGCAACTATCACCTTGTTGAGAGCTGCGAGGGTATCCATGCCATGAGGGAAGGACATAGCTACCGTAGATAACACTATAGTCGCCAGTCACTCACCACTGCACTAATGTCGCCAGGCACAATATATTAAAATTTTAGCATCACTACAGACTTTTATGTGTCACTGAAGAGGCATGCACAGTAGTTTATATTATGTACATCACACTACATGTCTTCAGTGGCACATACAAGTCTGTAGTGTGCCTAAAATTCGTAATGTATGGTGCCTGGCGACATTAGTGCAGTGGCGAGTGACTGGCGACTATAGTGTTATCTACGGTAGAGTTTTTCATAGTCAGAAGTCAGGGGGAATGCAGTCCATTACCACTTAAAGCTATTAGTTTCTTGGTAAATATATACTCATACCAGATTTACACAAAAATATTTATTGTCTAAAACTTGCAAGGTACTAAAATACAGTTACCATCAACATTAATATTTTTTTGACGTCTTATGGATTAGATATATCAGTTGTCACACTTCTGTCAACGCAAAAATTATAAATGCAGTGATACATCCCCCCCTAAGAAAGAAATGTTATTGGCACTTATATCAAGGTATGCATATCGTTCTGAACCTCCAATCTGTGCTGTGAGGGAGGACACGATGGCTGGACAGTCTTATAGTAAACAGCTCATCTCAAATAAATCCTTCAATAAATACAACATTCCTTCTTCATCAATGTACAGTTGTGTCATTAAATCACATAAAAAAAAATTGAAGACACATAATAATGAGTCCAAGTTTTGTCATTAGATCCCTTCCTGGAGGTTAACGCATGTATACATCACTGCCCTGGAAGCTTTCTGTCTCCTCATCTGGCTTTGTTTACATTGTATTCTCCTACTGTACAGGAACTACCACGTGCAGGTCTCACAGCCTCTTGTAGCTTCCTTATTTCCTTATGTTCTTCTTATGTGATTACTCAGCTCCCAGTTAACAGGCTTGGCTATGTCTCTGTATCTGGCAACTCTCTGTAAGCTTGTTCTTCAGGCCAGGGTTAGGGAAACTTAGGTCAGGAACTACCACGTGCAGGTCTCACAGCCTCTTGTAGCTTCCTTATTTTCTTAAGTCGTTTTCACCTGCTTGCCCACAACACTAGTGCCTTGGACAGACGCCCTTCCTATGTATGCACTAAGTGGAGCACCAGCACACACACACTCATAGCTTGCCAACACAAAAGAAATCGTAACCCATAAAAACATAGTACGGAAACATAAAAACAGGAATTACCACGTGTAGGTCTTGCGGCCTCTTGTAGCTTCCTTATTTCTCACGTTCTTATGTTCCTATGGTAGTGAGTGACATAATGAATGAGGTATCAGTCAAGGTAAATAGTCACCATAAGCAGAGTAAGTGACGCTTGTGTTGTGTCCGGCATTTCAAGGTTCGTGTGTCGGCAATGAAGTACTGCTATAACACTAGTCCTGGTAACACTTCAAGGTCATGAACGGGGTGTTGCTTGGCGTGTCTGCAAGTCCAACTCAATGTCCACGCTGCATGCATTCCCAGGGTATAAAACACCGCTCATCACTTCACTTCAGACACTTGCGAATCGAAAACTTGTGAATCAAATAGTACGACACATGTTTCAAAGGTTTACATGCTTCACATTCTAACATTCCTATGACTGACTACATGTTTGGGGACTAACTCTTTGCTTCTCACTATTCCACACCACTGACTTGAGGTACAGAGAAGCACACACACACACACACACTGACTCTACAAATCATATTCAGGCCTGCAGCTTCATACTTTTTAAGAGTTGTAGTTTTAGGAGTAACTCTCTAACAGTTTCTCACTATTCCATACCACTGACTTGAGGTACAGAGAAGCACACACACCAAGGGTAATATATAAAGCTATACATTATCCTTGACATCCACTGACTCTACAAATCATATTCAGGCCTGATGCTTCATTGTTTCAAGCCGAAGCAAAACTGGTCACACGATTATAACAGGCACATCAACCAACAATATATTTCTTGAACACTATAATATTGCCTGCAAAGCTTCCTCCACTACTACGCATGTATTTCTACGGCTTTGCGACATTGACCAGCACTTGAAAACACCGTTGAGTAATCAGTGCAATAATAAGGAACTTTCTGAAAAGCTAATGCCACCACCAACCTGATGAACAGATGTCTCCAGCGGTGTCACTTCTTCTGCACTTTGAGCCTAAATGATCTATCAGTTACCGTAAATTCCCTGTGCTTCTGCGGGGCATATCGGGATTACAATTCAATACAACAACTGAAACGGCTCTTAATAAAAATGTTGTTTAGTAGTAGTTTTTAGTGCAAAATAAGTGACAGCGCTAGAATTGAATTGAATTAATGCTAAAAAGGGGCTAACGCTAGAGACATCTGGTGGCGTTAGCTTTGAAAGTTCCCCATTCATGCAACAATGATGCTACAAAAGTCTGTGTTGCCTAAATGTACAATTGCGTCCACACTGCAACACAGCTTGGCAACGCGGCATAAATAGTGTGAACATTAGGTCTCATGACAAGCCATCCACTTTTTTATGAGTTGTCGCCGTAACATAAACCTCCACTTGGTCACCCCTGGGTGGAGAGGGCAAGTGGAGTGCTGGTTCTCATGGTAAAAAAGTAAAAAAATAGTTCATGTCCTGATTTGGTCTAAGAATGTTCCGTTGGGAAGCTCATGACCTTTGGCGGGTGACCTCAGGCTTGTGAAGGCTTTATACAGGGTCCTAGTTCCTTTAGAGGTCCTAGTTTACGGGGGGTGCAGTCAGTTCGTACACAAGTTGTTTCGTACACCAGTAGATTCGTACACCAAAAAGTTGTTTCGTAGTCTATATGAAACCCTAGTCGTTTCGTACACTCAGCTCAGAGTTGAACTTGATTACTAGAGTTACGATTCGACACCAGGTACGTACGAAAAAACTCAAAATCAGTGTACGAAACAACTAACAAAACCTGGGTACGAAACACCCTGTACCCATTCATGTTGGTTTCCCTATGCAAGTCTGTGATAAGATGTGGCCTGGTGTGGGTGAGTGCAGGGGGACAGAGGGACACACAACCCACCACTGCACAATAAACTATGTACACAAAATGACTATGTATTCATCTACATAGTTGTATTTTACAGGGCCTGAGCTACACTCGTATGGCCCCGTCTCCATAGCTACGTATATTTCATCATTCATCCTTAGTAATGAGTGGTGGGTGTTGAATGACTGACAATGATGTGCCACCAATGTTACTTAATTTAACCATAGCACACCTGTACATACATACATACATACATACATACATACACCCTTGTAACATTCAGACATACCTCTCGTTGAACTAATATATACATCAGGGCATGCATTATATACACACCACAATTATAATGGACTACAGGCGCTATAGGCTTCGACGTAAAAAAAAAAAATTAATGATAATAATAAAATAAATAAAAAGAAAAGTTATCGGGGAAAAAAAAAAAAAAAAAATGATAATAAATAAAATAAATAAAAAGAAAAGTTATCGGGAAAAAAAAAAAAAAAAAAAAAAAAAAAAAAAAAAAAAAAAAAGTCTATATCCTGTAGGCTGTATATGCAGGAGACATTTGTAGTTTTCTGTACAATACAATATATGAATCCAAAGCATCATCTCTGCTCCACATTAGTATAGCCATGGTCGTTGCTCCACCACTGACTATTAATTTGCATTGTTTGGGTCAGTTATCACATACCGCCAACGCCTCGCCACCGTCCCCCCGGCCACCACCCGACACAGCAGGATGGGATGCAGGGCCGTATTAACACATGGCCCTGTCCTCCTATAGTAATTAATGATAAGCCTATATAACCCCTATAGGCTTACAGGTATTTCAGGCCTCCTTCGGCAGTACAGTCTTACACCTGACGACTGACCCTGGTACTGTAGGTAATGCCAGGCCTCAGTACATAGCTCTATATCCATTTTGAGGGTCTCGTCAAGAATTATATTTACAGTTTTTTCACAGAGCCTCAGCAAAATAAATTGGCGGGCCCCTTTGGCTTCACCCTAGTTAGCTTTATGGATAATACATATACAGCCCTGCATGGGATGGGGGTGATCTGCAGTGAGGCTAACACACACCAACACACAAAAGCAGCATTTTCTTAAGGGGTACAAAGGTGTGTCCGGTTCCTTGGCAACAGGCAATTATCATGACAGGCCAGTGTGAACCCCAACCTTTAGGGCCTGATTGATGGATTTAACCCCTTGAGGTCCAGAACGTAATTTTCATTGTAATTTGGGTACCTTAAGACAATTTTTATTAACATAAGCAATATTTTATAGATACAGGTTGAAGTTCCCAAACTCGGCATCCCAAGACTCGGCAACACCCAAAACTCGGCTATGGTTCCGGATTTTCCAAAACACGGCAGAACACCCAAAACCCGGCGCGTAGTTGCCGGGTCGGCCGCTGGGTGCCACCACACTAGGCCGCTGGGTTTCTCCCGCCGATTTGTTTGTTGTTATTGTTCAGTGGTGTTGTGACTGTAGAGTTGTGTACACTGTTATTTTGTGTACTTCTACAGGTCTGTTATTGGTATTATGGCTCCCAAACGTCCAGGAACACCTACTGGTGCAAGTGAAAAGAAAAGGAAGAACAATGTGTTAACTATTTCTGAAAAAATTGACCTTTTGAAGAAGTTGGATGGCCCTTTTTCCCCTTAATATATCTACGTTCTAAAAGTCGGAAAATTCCATTACTCGGCTCGGCGCTGGTCCCGAGGTTGCCGAGTTTGGGAACTTCAACCTGTATGACCTGTTTAGTATCCTTGTCCACTAACTAATTTGGTTTATTAAGTGACATAATTAATGGGTTAATGGGTTAATGCCAAAACAGATGAATGTGCCAGACATGAGAGGTCCTATGGCACTCTGGCAAAGCATACAAAGGCTTGAGTGGCTGAGGCATGACTTAGACATGTTGTAGAGTGGTTTGGTTGTCACTCTAGCCAGCAGTGGTTACTTATTATCCGTTTCTCCTGAAGGGAACATTACTTTTATTGTCTGTTGTGCTTTGCTAAATGACTAATGAGATCTAGGTGAGTGCTAACCCCTTGAGACCCAGAGCGTAATTTCCATTGTAATTTGGGTACCATTAGACGATTTTTAGTGACTATAAGCAATATTTTATAGCCATGACCTGTTTAGTATCCTTATCCACTAACTAATTTGGTATATTCAGTTAGTTTTCGTAATTTTATGGCTGACAACAGACATTTTTTTATATAGCCAAGGAAAGATCTGGGCGTGAAGGGGTTAAGGCAGCTACTGTTAACCCTGTTCATAGTTTGTGCATCGTGTGACTCTAGTGACATCTTATCAAGGAGTGGCAGTTTATCTTGCCTGATCCCAATGCTCACTTCATTCTTCACTTCTTGAGTTCCATCTGGATAAAATGATGTCTTTTTAACACCTGCCTCTAGTTCAGCATGACTTCACATACTCTGAAGCATATTTTTTATCACTACGTAGTCTCTTTCTCTCTCTAATAAACATACTAAGATGCATACGTACATATTTCTTTATCCCTAGTGTCTGTCTCTCTCTCTCTCTCTCTCTCTTTCTCACATGCAAATCCTTTCAATATCTCCAGAAACGACTTTTTAACTTCATCACCATACTCAAAAATAAGTCTTTCTTGTCCTCACGTCTCCCTCCCCTTAACCCCTTGAGGCCCATAACGTAATTTCCATTGTAATTTGGCTACCATAAGACGATTTTTAGTGACTATAAGCAATATTTTATAGCTATGACCTGCTTAATATCCTTGTCCACTAACTCATGTGGTATATTCAGTGACTTTTCGTTATTTTATGGCTTGACAACAGACAATTTTTTATAGCCAAGGAAAGATCTGGGCGTGAAGGGGTTACTACTGAACCTCTGTCTTTCTGGGACTCTCGATACACTGGCTGCCCTGAGGTAAACAAACATTCATCTGGTCACAATAGGGAGGCATAACATACGTATCAAGAGCTAGGAAGTTGTTAAGAGTGATGATTATAGAAGAATTAGTACTCTGTCTTGTGTATGATGAACAGTGAAGGTGCCATGACAGGCAGTGCATTTTATAAGCCAATCTTACTGGGCGCCATTCTTTGGATAGCCAGAAAGGTCAAGGCCTACCTGTTAAAATATAGTTTTTTGGATGCATCAACTTCACCCTTTTGTATGTTGTGTATAAATAAAGATCCTATGCAGTAATAAGAGTGCACTTCTGGATCTAACACACACAGATAAGATGAACCATTGTATCCAGGAAGGTGTTTATGAACAAATATCTTGTCGCCCAGTAGCGCTTAAAATTGTTCTTACTGGGCGACAGTTTTCCATCACTGGGAGACATTTTGGTTGCCCAGTTGTGATGTTGAAAAATGCACTGATGACAGGTTAGAGTAAAGTGTATGCTACATATACACACACACACGCACGCACGCACTACTCGTGATTATTCCCCATTAATGTAGAGGTAAGCAGCATAGTTGGATGAGACAAGAGAGGAAGATAAGGAAGCTACAAGACGTGAGCCCGACACAATACATTACAAGAAAAGGTGTAAAACTACTGTTTGTTGCGCTGTGTTGTGTTTTACTGATTCTGTCTCCCTCCACTGCCTCATATAAGGTCGTTAGTGACACTTAATATACTCTGAAATACATCTCTCTCTCTCTCTCTCTCATGCAAATCCTTCCAATATCTCCAGAAACTACTTTTTAACTTCAATTATCATACAAAAAACTGAGCCTTTCCTTGTGTCTACCTCCTTGTGCCTCCCTTCCCTTCATAACAAAGCTCTGCCTCGTATAGACAAGTATCAACAGGGTGGTGCAGAAACTGTGGGGCCAGGGAAGGGAGTCCTGTATGTACACAAACACTTGGGAGGCGTACAGGTGTAAGCTTATGCATCACCCTGTTTACCTAAGACTCTGGTTACTGTACACTACTACTACTACTACCTTTGACACAGAAACACCTGATATGGTACATGTTTAACACACACACACGCGCACACACACGCACACACACACACACACACACCACACACACACACATACATACTCAGTTTTTTTTAACAAGGCAAAAAATCCTGACCCCTTGCTGCTTACTGACTGATATTTGATGCCAGGAGAAGGGAATAGTACAGTTCTTCTACATTACACCTGTATTTTATCATAGTTAACCCTAGTATCAGGTAAACATAGGCATCATTTTAAGCATGAGACCTTAGGATAGCATGGAATTTTTGCCTCGTTAAAAAAACATTATTATAGGTAGTATGACAACCTTGAGAGCCGAGTAACCAAGGCTGTTGTCTCTCTATATACACTCTTTAACACCCTAACCCTCTGTACACATGCCTCTCAATACCCTATTAGATACCTGGGTCACCTGAAAGCCTCACTCATACCAAGATACGTAAAAAATCTACAGCCGTGTGAGAGCGAACGTCTGTCTCGGCACACTTTGTATGGTAGTCTGTTTGTGAGTTACGAGGTATTGTTGTGGTCCACCGCTTGTGTTTATAGCAAGAGCACTGATACCCAGAAGCTGAGGGTGAGATAGGGAAGATAGGGATAGATACACCTTCAATAGGAAATAATATCAAGTACTTAAGGGAGAAGGTATGGAATTAATCTGGAGGTAATGGTAGACAGAGAGAGAGAGAGAAGAAAAAGTGACAGTGTAAAACCAAGAAGTGGGAAAAATCAAGTCTTTCCTAAAATTAATCTGGAAGTAGCGATAGACGGATAGAGAGAGAAATTGAGAAAGAAATAAGAAATACTAAGTGTGGGAGATAGAACTTAACAAGAAATTAATGTCAACTACTTGAGAGAGACGTTAAGGAATAAACCTGGAGTTGAAGAGAGAAAGTGAGAAGAAAAAAAGTGAGTATGAAAACAAAAAATGGAAAAAAAATCAAGTCTTTCTCGTAACTAATGAAGAAAAAGAGAAAGACAGAGAGAGAGAGAAGAAAACCGACAGTGTGGAAACAAGAAGTAGGAAATATCAAGTCTTTCTCCCCACACACGCACGACAGAAACCTGACATGGCGAGAGAGCAATCTATGTACACGACAATACTATATACAGGTCATGAAATAATACCCTAGGCAAGGCAGAGTTCCCGTAAGCAAAGGTGTTGTACTTGTGGCCTCACTGACTGCCAACACCATGACAACCCTTCCCTCGCTGCATGGGGGGCACACTCAGGCCGGGACACAGGGGGGGGGGCACTCAGGGGCCTCCTCCAGTAAGTAGTGTCCAGGGGCCCCTCTGCTTGCACTGGTATTGACTGATCTGCAAGGAAGGGAAGGTTAGAGGAGGTTAGAGTAGATTTTAGACTAGGTTAGGTTAGGTTAAATCTAGTCTAGGTTAGGTTAAGGGAGGCAGTGTGAGACTCAGAGCGTATCTTCGACCGTCTAACCTCACAAGCTATCATGGGAAAACCTGACATTAAACAGAAAGATGATGAATGCACGAGAGGGGAGGCGGTAGCAGAGTGGTGAGCCTCTCCGAGCGGCGTTCTCGGTGACCTGAGTTCGATCCCCGATGAGGACCAATATCCACTTAAAATCTTTCTACACCGTCGAGTGGCCTAAGAACACCCACATGCTGCCCATTAACTCTAAAAATAAAAATGAATACCCTATGACTATCCTGCTGAGTGAGTCCTATGTTCCCACAACCCAAGAAAGTCTCAAGTATCCAAGTAGTAAACAGACTTAAAGCCCTCCTCTCCTTCACCCCTTCTACAGGAGTCATGGGCAAGAGGTTCAAGCGTCTGGTGGAGGTGATGGACAAGCCCCAGTATATAAGTAATCCAAAAGTATCCAAGTAAGCCAAGTAAACAAGTAAGTATCCCATTACCCACCTAGAAGGCTGAGGTGCCACATCTGCTCGTAAGTGATTCAGAAGATGATGAATGGAATGAAAATGATGACTACATGAATACCCGATGACTATCCTTTCCTGTGTTAGCGTCCTCGCCCTCCCACGACTCACCTAGAATGCCGAGGTGCCGCAAGCGTTCCTGATCTGCTCGTAGGTGATTCAGAAGATGATGAATGGAATGATGATGAATGAAAATGAGAAATACATGAATACCCGATGACTATCCTTTCCTGTGTTTGCGTCCTCGCCCTCCCACGACTCACCTAGAATGCCGAGGTGCCGCAAGCGTTCCTGATCTGCTCGTAGGTGATCCAGAAGGTGAGAGACCATGGCCCCATGCGCAGCCAGCAGGGGATGAAGCCCTTGTACAGCGCCCAGAAACCCTCGTTGCGCACCGTCTGCATCAGGCAGTCCACCGAGTTCTTGTATAGCAGACCCCTGGGAGAAGATGACAGGGGGGTCACTCAGGGGAAGGCAAGGACATCATGAATATAACACTCCTTTGTTTCTTCCTATGAATGCACTTCTGTTATTACTTGACACTGCTTTTTCCCCCCAATTTTTACAGCATAAGGGTCAGGCAAAAAAAAAAAAAAAACTTTGTTCCTTCCTATGAATGCATTTCGGTTATTACTTGACTATGCCCCCCCCCCCCCCCCCCCCCATTTTTACATCACAAGGGTCCGGCAAAAAAAAAAAAAAAAACTTTGTTCCTTCCTATGAATGCATTTCGGTTATTACTTGACTATGCCCCACCCACCCCCATTTTTACATCACAAGGGTCAAGCAAAAAAAAAAAAAAAAAAACTTTGTTCCTTCCTATGAATGCATTTCGGTTATTACTTGACTATGCCCCCCCCCCCCCCCCCAATTTTTACATCACAAGGGTCAGGCAAAAAAAAAAAAAAAAAAAAAAAACTTGCTCCTTCCTATGAATACCCTTCTGATTTTACTTAGCTATTTTTTTTCTCTTTTCCAACATGATAAGGGACTGGCCAAGGAGGGGAAAAAGAAAATAATGCTAACTGTCAGTCCCTATAAAGTATTTAGTAATAGTAGATTTCCAGAGAGCTGATATGAACCTCCAACGTGCTCAAGAAAACGACTCAAATTGAACAGTTCATTAATAATCTTACAATGACATTATTATTCACTTGCTTCAAAACGTACAGTGGGCACAGAACAACATGAAGGAAAGCCATCACACTAGACTACTCACTAACTACTTGCCAAGACATTCATGATTCAATGCTGAGCTAAACATAACAGCGAAAATACAAACCTTCAAATGTCACTACCCTGGCAGACTACTTAATATACAGCCACAAGACTAGTGCATTAATCTGACCTCCCTAAACAGCCTTACACAATGAAGGACTATCAGGAATCTATATACAAACAGAATAATACGCAGGCACAATACTCGCTTTTTTTGAACGAGGTGAAAAATCCGGTCTCCTTGATGCTTACTGCCTGATATTTGATGTCAGGAGAAGGGAATACTACACTTCTTCTTTATGTCAGTTGTATTTTATCATAGTTAACCCTATATCAGGTAAACACAGGCATCATTTTAAGCATGGACCTTAAGATAGAATGGAATTTTCACCTCGTTTAAAAAAAAATAGACTTTAGTCACAAAACTCTACGTCATGCAGAGCGATCACACATGCCACTACGGAGAACCCAACACATGACACATAAGAATCAAAGTCCCATTAAAACACAGCAGAGACTCACCTTTAGTCATCCTGCACACACAAGCACACACACCAGTCCCTCAAGCCTTTCTTTCAAGCCTTTCTGAGCACTAAGACAAGCTGGACGGGGACGGTATTAGTGTATGTATTAGAACTACTCTTAAGACGCAACAAAAAGCAACTCACCCATTCTCTCACTTCAGCCCTTAATAAACGCAACATTATATTAGACCAGTGGTTCTCAACTCGTTTCAAGCCATGGACCACTACCGTAGATAACAGTAAAGTCGCCAGGACAACTTTTTTTTCTGTTTACAGACGTGTGGTGGCGTTAATAGTTACATTTCTACATCCATGATTTCAGGACAGTTAGAAGGGGCTATCTGGAGAGTCTGTGTCATTTTGTGTCTTCATCTGTGTCATAGTAGGGCTATAAATGAACAAATGACAAAAATATCTACAAAGTGGCTACCAACAGTAGAGTCGCCATCTAGTGTTTATTTACCGAGTGTCGTACCGCTGTCGTCGTCGCCCGAAAAAAAAATGCGTAGCGAAATTTGAAACCGTATATGCTTGCAGATACAAAGCATAAAACAACGCTGAAACAGGGTAGATTATACAGTCATGATATAAACTACTGTGTATCATCTTCAGTGGCACATAAAAATCAGTAGTGATGCTATAATTCGTAATATTTGGCGCCTGGCGACATCACTGCAGGTGGCGACTTGACTGTTATCTACGGTAGCCAATTGAAAAAAAAAATCAAGGACCATCTCCTTTTTACTTTAGAGATATGATGAAAAAGGGTCGATTTTGAAGGTAGGTCAAGGGTTGGTTATAAGTTTATATCCTGTAAATATAAAGTAAACGGAATTTTCAGAAATAAAATAATATTAGACAGCTAACATTTTGGTTTCATATATATTTCCGTTCATTTCCAAATATCGTGAACGTTCTGTGGACCACTAAAAAAGTTATCATGGACCACCCGTTGAGAACCCCTGTATTAAGAGTATTAGTACCCACTCTTAAGATGCCTCATAAAGCAACACTCTCACTCTTAACTCTCTTCAGCCCTTAATAAACACAACATTTATTAGTATTAGTCCCCACACTTAAGACGCATCACAAAGCATCACTCTTAACTCTCACTTCAGCCCTTAATAAACACAACATTTTATTAGTATTAGTCCCCACACTTAAGACGCATCACAAAACATCACTCTTAACTCTCACTTCAGCCCTTAATAAACACAACATTATATTAGTATTAGCACCCACACTTAAGACGCATCACAAAACATCACTCTTAACTCTCACTTCAGCCCTTAATAAACACAACATTATATTAGTATTAGTCCCCACACTTAAGACGCCTCACAAACCATCACTCTTAACTCACTTCAGCCCTTAATAAACACAACATTTTATTAGTATTAGTCCCCACACTTAAGACGCATCACAAAACATCACTCTTAACTCTCACTTCAGCCCTTAATAAACACAGCATTTATTATATTAGCCCCACACTAAGACGCATCACAAAACATCACTCTTACTCTCACTTCAGCCTTAATAAACACACATTATTAGTATAGTCCCCACACTTAAGACGCATCACAAAACATCACTCTTAACTCTCACTTCAGCCCTTAATAAACACAACATTATATTAGTATTAGTCCCCACACTTAAGACGCATCACAAAACATCTCTCTCTCTCTCTTAACTCAGCCCTTATTAAACACAACATTCCTACTGCCAAGCGAGTTATTGTCACCTTTATGGCACTGTATCGTTAGGGTCATTCTGCAATGCTAGTTCGAACGCCTTGATCCCACGAACGGTAATTGTCTTTTTGTGGTATGAGTATGAGTTTCAACCGACGAGTAACAGACGGCCACAGCATGAGTTAGGTGCCACGAGTATGAATTCAAACCATCACCTCACCACACAACTTGGTGAGAGATGAGTAACAGATGGCAATGAGTTTCAACCATCACCACTATCACCACCGTCGCTCCAACACTCACCTTGACATATTATCGACCGGTTGGTTCATGATCCTGGCTTTGATGCAGTCCGCCGGGCATCCCAGCACCGCCGAGACCAGGCCTGATATACCACTGCAACACAATGCCGCAGTGAGCCTACACAGCAAGCACACCTAGACAGCCACTACACACATGCAAGGGACAAGACACTACTCGAGCAGGCCAGACATCTCTACACCTCCCTTCCTCCCCTGCCCCTCTCAGCAAGCCAGCTACAGTACGGCAGGGGTGACAGGGGGCAGAGGTGTTGGCAGGAGCAGGAGAGACAACATACAGCTACTCGAGAATGCCAAACACCACCTCCCTTCCTCCCCTGCCCCTCTCTGCAATCTACAGTACAGCAGGGTGTGGGGCAGGGGTAGGGTGGCAGGGAGGGGCAAGAACCCACCTGGCCCGGACATCGGTGGGTTGGTTCATTATCCGGGTCTTCACAACGTCCAAGGGAGTGCCCAAAGCAGCCCCAATGAACCCAGAGCACGCGCTGAAACAATAATCTGATGGTGTGCCTGCCTCTCTCTCTCTCTCTTTCTCTCTCACACACACACACATACATACATAATGTTCTCTCTCTCTCTCTCAGCTAGACTTAAGAATCAGATATTATTACAGGAAAAAAAAAATCAGGTAAACAAACCTTAAAAACTCTTGAATTAGTGCCCTTCTCTCTCTCTCTCTCTCTCTCTCTCTCTCTCTCATACATACAATCTGACAACAGCTAAAACCTAGAAAATAAACTCGGGAAAAACATTAAACATTTGCAAACAATAATCATTATTACATATATATACAATACGTAATATAAAAATCACAACAAGCAAAACAATACTAAAAACTTTCAGAAACTATTCCTGAAAAACTATTATTGCTGAAGAGAAGAAAAATAATTAAGTGTTGAAGAGGAAAAGGTGGTAGCGGATGATGATGACGATGATGATGATGTTGTTGATGATGATGTTGTTGATGATGATGATGATGATGATGATGATGATGATGCAGATGATGATGATGATGATGATGATGCAGATGATGATGCAGATGATGATGATAATGATGATGATGATGATGAGATGATGATGATGATGATGCAGATGATGATGCAGATGATGATGATGATGATGATGATGATGATGCAGATGATGATGATGATGATGATGATGATGATGCAGATGATGATGATGATAATGATGATGATGATGATGATGATGCAGATGATGATGATGATGATGATGATGATGCAGATGATGATGATGATGATGTTGATGATGATGCAGATGATGATGATGATGATGATGATAATGATAATGATGATGATGATGATGCAGATGATGATGCAGATGATGATGCAGATGATGTTGATGATGATGATGATGATGATGATGATGTTGATGTTGATGATGATGATGATGATGATGATGATGATGAAGACTTTAAAGATGTAATAAAGTCAACAGCAAAAAATTCACGAACGAAATCTGTGCGTAGAGAAAGAACTAATTACTCTCTGTAAGGAAACTCAAGACAGTGCATCAGCTAGAACAGAAAAGGAATAAAGTAATAAGTAATAGTATAAAGTAAATCATTATACTAGTTTCAGAGTAAATAAAAGCTGCTGTGTAAATAAAATACAGAAAGAAAATACAGCTATAATAAAATTAATACAGGTTCACAATCTTTTATCCGAAATTCTGAAAACCGAAAAGCTCCGAAAACCGACCATTTTTTCCGGGCAATCTGTCGTCTGCATACCAAAGCTCGCGTTGGGCGCCGAACCTGACCCGAAACGCCCCACGGTCAACCCAGGACACCCCGCGATGTCTCAGTGCTCCTACCAGTCAGAAGCACGTCGCTCTGCTGCTTACGGATATTTTGTTAATTTTTGCAGATTTTATTTACTTTGAAGACTGAAAATGTCAAAAAGAGCTGCAGATTCCCCCATGGATAACAGTGAGAAGCAGACAAGGAAGTGCCTGTCATTATCGCTAGCACAGAAAGTAGAGTTATTACAGAAGCTTGATGGCGGTGTATCTGCACGGCGTCTTACTGAAGGTTATGGTGTGGGAACTACAACAATATACCACCTAAACAAACACAAACATAGGGTGTTGAAGTATTACAGTGACAGTGAGGTAAGGTAAAGATGGGGGCATATGCTAAGCTGCGCGTGGCCTCGGTGCTCATCTCCGTGGCATTAGCCCTTAGAGCCTGTGGTGGGTGAGGACCCGTTACCCCGGGACACAGGGCTAGTGTGACTCCCGGGTTACCACAGTTACCTTCCCCGGGTTACCCCAGGTACCCATTTATCAACCCCGAAAGGAAGGAAGAACAGCTGGGTAGGCTGGTCACCGGCTTGCCCTGGCCCGGGATCGAACCAGGGCCCGCAGATTCGTAGCCAGGCACCCTAGCCACTACACCACGGAGGCGACGTGAAAGTGATGACCAGAAACTAATGAAAAATAGGCAAACGCTGCATAGGGCAAAAATGAATATCTTGACCGTGTGTTGATGGGGTGGGTTCCACAACGATGAAGTGAAGGTCTGCCACTGACTGGTTTGATGGTAATGAAACAAGCTAGAAAATACCATGAAGAACTGAGCATTAAAGGCAAATGTGAATATTCAGAAGGTTGGCTGCAGAAATTTAAGAAGTGTCATGGTATAAAATATCCGAAAATATCTAAGGCCATGCAGCGAGGGTGACAAGGGAGCGCCAACACCTTCACCGAGTAACTGCCGGGATTGAGGCACAAACTCGCGACCTTGTGGCCACGAGCCGAGCACTCTACCGCCGAGCCACCCGTTCTCCTTGTAATGTTTTATCTAAAAAGCGTTAAAATCTACGCTAAAAATCTTCCCTTCTGAAATCCGAAAAGTGTCTGGGCCCAAGGTTTTCGGATAAGAGATTGTGAACCTGTACAGGGTAAATAAAAGATACGGACTCTGCAATATCAACAGATGGAGAGATAAGGAAAGAAAAGGAGGATAGAAAATGAGTATAAAGTCAATCCTTATAGTGTCTGAGTATTAGGGGACCTGTTACCTATACAAACAATATAGTAACGAGTAACAGGAGTCAATAAAAACAGTGTACAGGCTGTAGTCTCTGCAATACAAACAGAGGGAAGAGATAACTAAACATGAGACAGTGAAATAAAAAGGCCTTGCAGATCAACATGGATCATAGAAACAAAGAAAATAAAAAAATAGCAAAAACTAAAGCTAGGGAGATAAATATTGATACGAGAAACATTACGTAAGAAAAAGAAAGAAATACCAAATCTTCAGTCACAGAGATATTAGGAAATAAACACAACAGTGCATAGCCTATAATACCTAGGGATATAAGGCACTGACACCCTATAATACCTAGGGATATAAGGCACTGACACCCTATAATACCTAGGGATATAAGGCACTGACACCCTATAATCACAGCAGCTATTGAGAAGAAGTAAAAAGAACGGCCGTAAGGAAGATATTTTGGAGTCCTAGCCTATAATAAGTAAGACTATAAGCCATGCAACCCTTAAAATCCCTTATAAACCCTTAAATCATAGTACTATCTATTAAGAAGAAGTGAAATTAAGAAGGAGAAGGAATATTAAGAAGTAGAAGTTAAAATATCGGTCATAAAGAAGGGTTTTTTGTAGCAGAGACTAAGATTTTAATTTCCGAGACGTAGGGACAGTGAGTCTATTCAAGGGATTATTTAAGTAGGAGTTATAAGTAGGAGTTATAAGTAGGAGTTATGAGTTAAGTAGGAGCAATATTAACAGTAGCAAGGGAGACTTTTTGACACACTCGACAGGAGAAGCAACGTTTTTAGTCACAAGGGAAGAGATTTTTGTAGCCGAGACTGAGATTTTGATTTCCGAGCCACAGTGAGTGACATTTGAGCAGGCCAAGGAAGACATGGAGGCAGTGTGTTGAAGAGGATCTGGCAGCATTGGGCACTGAAGAAGTAGAGGCAATGGAGAGAGACAGTTGGAAGCATATCATCGACCGTCTAACCTCATAAGACATTGCGGGAAAACCTGACGTCACGCAGAAAGAAGAAGAAAAAGTGAGTGACATTTGCCGCGTGCCGTACCTGGCGAGGCCGTGTGTCCAGTAGGTGTCGGAGAGCTTCCAGGTACCGATAAAGTAGCGCTTGACCGAGTCGTAGGTGGTGAGGTCGCCCAGGTTGACGAAGGCCGAGCGGTAGACGTTCGGCATGCAGCCCTTCCATAGCCCTCTCAGCCCCCCCGCGTGGTAGATCTTGACAAACGCCTCGCTGGCACTCTGAATCCTGGGAAGAGGGAAGAGGAGATGGTGAGTGTGTGTGTAGTGTCTGTCTCTCTCTCTCTGTGTCTGTCTCTCTCTCTCTGTCTGTCTGTCTCTCTCTGTCTGTCTGTCTGTCTGTCTGTCATTCTTACTCTCTTGTCTCTGTCTGTGTCTGTCTCTGTGTCTGTCTGTTTCTCTCTCTCTCTCTGTGTCTGTCTGTATATCTCTCTGTCTGCCTGTCTGTTTGTCTCTCTGTCTGTGTGTCTCTCTCTCTGTTTCTCTCTCCTTGTTTGTCTGTCTGTCTGTCTGTCTGTCTGTCTGTCTGTCTGTCTGTCTGTCTCTCTCTCTCTCTCTAGTCTTACTTCCTACAGGTCAATATATCCTTAACACCATCGTTCTCCGGCAACCCCTCTCTCTCCTCCCCTCTCTCTCTCTCTCTTCGTCCTCTTCTCTCTCTCTCTTTCTCCTCTCTCTCGTCTCTTACTTCTACAGGTCAAACTATATCCTTAAACACCATACAAGTTCTCTCTCTCTCTCTCTCTCTCTCTCTCTCTCTCCCCTTACCTGGGTGGCTTCCCCTCGAATATCCTGCGTCCCTCCATCTGCATCTGCACCTTGATGAGGTCGGCGGGCGAGGCGAGGAACTGCGCCACCCCACCTGCCAGGATCCCCCCCACGATGGCCTGCCTGGGGGTGCAGAGAGGCGGGGGTGAGGGGCGAGGAGGGGTGAAAGGATGGGGGCTGTTATGGAGGGCTGAAGAGGGGTGTGTATTGGGGACTGTTGGCTGGATGGGAGAAGTGAGGTGGTGAGTAGAAGGCTTAAGAAGATATAGAGGCAGTGTGTTGAAGAGGATCTGACACCATTGGGCATTGATTGGGTAAGGATGGGGGGCTGTAATGGGTCTGTTATTGGGGGTGCTGGGTGAATGGGGGGGGCTGGAGAGGGGGGTGTTATGGGGGAGGAGGGGGTGTAGATGGGTTTGTTATGGGGTTGTTGGGTGAATGGGGATGAAAGTTGCGTGGGGTGTGTGTGTTGCAAGGATGGTTGAGGTGTAATGGGTCTGTTATTGTGGGGGTGTTGGGTGAATGGGGTGGGTGTGGAAGGGTGTTAGTGGGGAGGAGGGGGGCTGGAGAGGGGGGTGTTATTGGGGGTGGTGGTGAATGGGGGTGTGTGTGTAGAAGGGTGTTAGTTTTTCAGGCGATTATAGGTGTGGGAGTAGGTATGAAATGGTGGTTAGTGGTGTGTTTGGGTGTGTTTGGGTGTGTTACGAGTGTGTTATGAGTGTGTTATGAGTGTGAGGGAGGAAGGGAAGGAGGGAAGGAAGAGTAGGAGTAGGTATGAAATGATGGTGGTGTGTGTGTGTGTGTGTATTTACCTAGTTGTATTGACCTAGTTGTATTGACCTAGTTGTAACATACAGGAAAAGAGGAAAAGCTCGTACTGTCCCGTCTCCAAATCTACTATTATTCAGTTTGCCTTTGAAGTCCTGAATACTTCTTGCATTAATCACTTTTGCATCAAGGTTGTTCCAGGCTTCTATGCTTCTATATGGGAAGCTGTATTTTTTTTGTCCCTCTTGCATGTTGTCCTTTTCAATTTCTTCTCATGACCTCTTGAGAAGAAATTGAAAAGGACAACATGCAAGAGGGACAAAAAATAATACAGCTTCCCATATAGAAGCATAGAAGCCTGGAACAACCTTGATGCAAAAGTGATTAATGCAAGAAGTATTCAGGACTTCAAAGGCAAGCTGTGTGAGTATGTGTGAGGGAAGGAAGGAAGGAAGGAAGGAAGGAAGGAAGGGAGGGAGAAGTAGATAGGTTGTGATAAATGGTAATGTTGTGAATGGGTGTTAAGAGTGTGTAAGTAAAGAAGAGAAGGAAGGAAGGTTAAGGTTTGTTGTGGTCGGTGGTGGTTTGGTTAGGTTAGGTTAGGTTAGGTTAGGTTAGGTTAGGTTAGGTTATATATGTGATAGGTGGTAGTGTTATGGATGGGTGTGTGTGTGTGTGTGTGTGTGTGTGTGGCAAGGAGGGAAGGAAGGCAGGGAGAGGGTGCAAAGATGGTGCTGGAGAGGGCTCTGTTAATGGGGTGTTGGGTGCATGGGATGTGAAGTGGAGTCTGTAAGGCTAAGGAAGACATGGAGGCAATGGGCTGATATAAACATGGACATGGGGTAACCTATGACTAACCATGGCTTTACACAGACATTTCAGTGCTGTACATTTAAACATTTGTCCCTGGTATATCATTAGACTTGGATGTTGGAGAGGGTCGTGGGTGTCTAGCCATTCCTATGTGAGACTCAACCCCCTGGAAATATGGTTACAAAGCTTAAATGTCTGTGTAAAGCTATGGTTAGTCTTAGGTGAGCCCTGTTTAGGAAATCGGCCAAGTGTGTGTTGAAGAGGATCTGGCAGCATTGAAGAGGTTGAGGCAATGGATATAATAGAGATGGACCATGATCTAGGCTATTTTAAATGATGGAAGATAATGCTGTATTACTGTGACATTCATAAAACGTAAGTCAGTATTTTCTACAGAGAGAGGAGCAGCTTACCAGACTGGCCTCGTACCGTCAGGCCTGCAGGTGAAGAGGTGGTCGCGCATCTTCTCGTACAGCACCATCCTCGTGCCCGAGTAGATCATGTGTCTGCCGGGGGAGAGACAGTGTGAGACATCGGGTGAAGTGCAGGTTATGTTATGTCACTGCGGATTTGGTATTAAAACTTAGGAATATAAACTACTACTATAACGGTCATTTTGTGTCCGTGGTGTAGTGGCTAGCACGCCTATCTACGAATCAGCGGGCCCTGGTTCGAATCCGGGCCAGGGCAAGTCGGCGGCCAGCCCAACCAGCTGTTTCTCCTTCCTTTCGGGGATGGTTGATAAATGGGTACCTGGGGAAACCTGGGGAAGGTAACTGTGGTAACCCGGGTGTCACGCTAGCCCTGTGTCCCGGGGTAACGGGTCCTCACCCACCACGGGCTCAAGGGCTAATGCCACGGAGATGAGCACCGAGGCCATGCGCAGCTTAACGTATGCCCCCATATTTACCTTATAAAACTTATATACATATTATTATACATTAACTATAAAAAAAGTTTCAACCTATGCATACAGCCGCCCTTGCACTCACCTGTACACGGCAGGCGTGACCCCTTGCCACAGCTTCATCAGTCCCTCCTCCTGCAGTATGCCCATCCCCGTCCTGGCCAAGCCTCGGTACGGTGGCTGTGAGGGCAGACAGGAAGACATGAGTTATCCCTTAATACTCCACCTCTAACACCTTAATACTCCACCTCTAACACCTTAATACTCCACCTCTAACACCTTAATACTCCACCTCTAACACCTTAATACTCCACCTCTAACACCTTAATACTCCACCTCTAACACCTTAATACTCCACCTCTAACACCTTAATACTCCACCTCTAACACCTTAATACTCCACCTCTAACACCTTAATACTCCACCTCTAACACCTTAATACTCCACCTCTAACACCTTAATACTCCACCGCTAACACCTTAATACTTCACCTCTAACACCTTAATACTCCACCTCTAACACCTTAATACTCCACCTCTAACACCTTAATACTCCACCTCTAACACCTTAATACTCCACCTCTAACACCTTAATACTTCACCTCTAACACCTTAATACTCCACCTCTAACACCTTAATACTCCACCTCTAAAAACCTTAATACTCCACCTCTAACACCTTAATACTCCACCTCTAACACCTTAATACTCCACCTCTAACACCTTAATACTCCACCTCTAACACCTTAATACTCCACCTCTAACACCTTAATACTCCACCGCTAACACCTTAATACTTCACCTCTAACACCTTAATACTCCACCTCTAAACCTTAATACTCCACCTCTAACACCTTAATACTCCACCCCTAACACCTTAATACTCCACCTCTAACACCTTAATACTTCACCTCTAAAACCTTAATACTTCACCTCTAACACCTTAATACTCCACCTCTAACACCTTAATACTCCACCTCTAACAAACCTTAATACTTCACCTCTAACACCTTAATACTCCACCTCTAACACCTTAAACTCCACCTCTAACACCTTAATACTCCACCTCTAACACCTTAATACTCCACCTCTAACCCTTAATTACTCCACTCTAACACCTTAATACTCCACCTCTAAACCTTAAAACTCCACCTCTAACACCTTAATACTCCACCTCTAACACCTTAATACTCCACCTCAACACCTTAATACTCCACCTCTAACACCTTAATACTCCACCTCTAACACCTAATACCCACCTCTAACACCTTAATACCCCCACCTCTAACACCTTAATACTCCACCTCTAACACCTTAATACTCCACCTCTAACACCTTAATACTCCACCTCTAACACCTTAATACTCCACCTCTAACACCTTAATACTCCACTTCTAACACCTTAATACTCCACCTCTAACACCTTAATACTCCACCTCTAACACCTTAATACTCCACCTCTAACACCTTAATACTCCACCTCTAACACCTTAATACTCCACCTCTAACACCTTAATACTCACCTCTAACACCTTAATACTCCCCCTCTAACACCTTAATACCCCCACCTCTAACACCTTAATACTCCACCTCTAACACCTTAATACTCCCCTCTAACACCTTAATACTCCACCCCTAACACCTTAAAACTCCACCTCTAACACCTTAATACTCCACCTCTAACACCTTAATACTCCACCTCTAACACCTTAATACTCCACCTCTAACACCCTTAATACTCCACCTCTAACACCTTAATACTCTACCTCTAACACTTAAAAACTCCACCTCTAACACCTTAATACTCCACCTCTAACACCTTAATACTCTACCTCTAACACCTTAATACTCCACCTCTAACACCTTAATACTCCACCTCTAACACCTTAATACTCCACCTCTAACACCTTAATACTCCACCTCTAACACCTTAATACTCCACCTCTAACACCTTAATACTCCACCTCTAACACCGTAATACTCCACCTCTAACACCTTAATACTCCACCTCTAACACCTTAATACTCCACCTCTAACACCTTAATACTCCACTTTAATACACCTACTCTCACACTCGTAACCCCTTCACGCCCGATCTTTTTTTTTTGGCTATATAAAATTTTTGTGGAGCCATAAAATACGAAAAGTCCCCTAAAATATCCCAAATTTTATTTATGGACAAGGATAAAAAAACAGGTCATATTAAAAAGTATTTTATAGCAAAAAAAAAGTCTAATGGTACATAGATTACAATGGAAATTATGCTCTGGGCCTCAAGGGGTTAATGTAACAAGGGGACTGGCCAAGGGGAGAGGGCAGCAGACATCATAGAAAAACCATCTTAATAACGAATAAAGAAAACTGGCCTTATAGAAAAAGCATCTTATTGCCAGGAGACGAAGATTTAAGTTACTTTTACTTCTTGATTCATAGGGACTGGCCGAGGGGAGGGGGAAACAGACCATAGAAAAAGCATCTTATTGCAAGAAGACGAAGATATGAGTTACTTTTACACACACAAAAATCGAACTTCCTAACGGTTTGCCTTCATAGACACACACAAACACACACACACACACATGAAGAAAATAAGATGCAGATGAAATAATCTCTCTGTTATCTGCTAAGAGGCAATACCAGTCTCTCTGTTATCTGCTAAGAGGCAATACCAGTCCTGTTATCTGCTAAGAGGCAATCCCAGTCTTTTGTACTCCCCTAAGGGGCAATCCCAGTCTCTCTTTTATCGCTAAGGGCAATACCAGCTCTTGTTATTGCTAAAGGGCAATCCCAGTCTCTGTTTATTGCTAAAGGGGCAATACCAGTTCTTGTTATCGCAAAGGCAATCCCAGCTCTTTTATCTGCTAAGAGCAATACCAGTCTCTTGTTATCTGCTAAGAGGCAATACCAGTCTCTCTGTTATCTGCTAAGAGGCAATACAGTCTCTCTGTTATCTGCTAAGAGACATACCAGTCTCTCTGTTATCTGCTAAGAGGCAATACCAGTCTCTCTGTTATCTGCTAAGAGGCAATACCAGTCTCTCTGTTATCTGCTAAGAGGCAATACCAGTCTCTCTGTTATCTGCTAAGAGGCAATACCAGTCTCTCTGTTATCTGCTAAGAGGCAATACCAGTCTCTCTGTTATCTGCTAAGAGGCAATACCAGTCTCTCTGTTATCTGCTAAGAGGCAATACCAGTCTCTCTGTTATCTGCTAAGAGGCAATACCAGTCTCTCTGTTATCTGCTAAGAGGCAATACCAGTGCAAAACATGAACTGTTCAAATCATGCGACCATCTGGGTAACATTATATTACAAGCCTACCATGATTAATATAGTCTATTTTTTTTATTATGGTCAAAATGCAGTAAGGAAGCCACGCCCCCTGCCTCCCCTTCTATGCTACAGGGCAGCTGATTGGTGCATTCCTCGTATCATCACTACCAATCACAATATCTTCACTACTTAACAGCGGCGTGACCACTGCACAGAGCAATCTTCACTACAGAGGGTGACAAAATAAAAACACCCTCTGTAGTGAAGATTGCTCTGTCCAGTGGTCACGCCGCTGTTAAGTAGTGAAGATATTGTGATTGGTAGTGATGATACCAGGAATGCACCAATCAGCTGCCCTGTAGCATAGAAGGGGAGGCAGGGGGCGTGGCTTCCTTACTGCATTTTGACCATAATAACAAAAATAGACTATCAATCAATCAATCATTGGGGGCATACGGCGGGGGGCGCGTCGCCTCGCCCACCCTACGACGCCACTCCCGGGGGTCACCACGCGCGAGTTCCCATGCAGGCTCCTTTCCCATACCAAGCAGCTCTCGACAAGAAACATCAACTTGCCCCAGCCACGAGCCTTGTGGGCGCCCCCTTGGCCTCCTCCACGCCGGATTGTCTCTTACAGATACAACCCGATGGGAAGGATCGGTTTCATTGCCCATAATAAAAAAAATAGACTATAGATACTATATTTCAAGGGTTACTCACCGCATTTGCCCCATTGAGTCCCTTCTCGCCCTGTATCTGCAGCCGAGTCTTGGCCAGGTCCAGCGGGTACGTCGCTGAAGGGAGAATTCATTACCTTAGACATGTGTTCTGCATTTGATAGATATACAGTACAACCTCTCATATTGGGACTAATTGGGCCAAGGAGTGGTCAGAGTAATGCAAGGATCCGAATAATGGGGGGATATGTAAAAAAAAAAAAAAATCTTGTATTCGTGTAGCTAGGAAATTTCGACCACTATAAAAAAAAAAAAAAAAAAAAAAAAAAAAATTCTAGGTGTAGTATATATAGCTAGGAAATTTCGACCCCTTAAAAAAAAAAAAAAAAAAAAAAAAAAAAAAAAAAAAAAAAAAAAAAAAAAAAATGAGATCCGAATAATGTCAAAGTCGGAATAATGAGGGTCCGAATACGCGAGGTTTTACTGTACCTTCCCTAATTAATGCAGAAAAACAAGCATTTTTACACCTAATTAACAGGCGTTCAGTATCCCATCAGCTGTGTTCATACCAAATGTCATCTTTTATCATGGTAGTTTTCTTAATACTGTATGAAAATCACAAACTGCATTAAATAAGAACATAAGGAAGCTACAAGAGGCCGTGAGACCTACACGTGGCAGTTCCTGTTACTAAACACTACCTACATCCACCTTTCATCCCCATCCATGAAATTATCCAGCCTCCTTTTAAAACTCCCTAATGACTCCACACTAACTACCTGACGACTGAGATAAATATGTTCATTACCTTATACATATGTTGCGTTTACAATTTACATATACAATTTGCATTTAAAGACAGGTTTGTATGTAGCTGTTATGTAACTCCTGTATGGATAGTGATAGTTAGAAGCGTATCATCGACCGCCTAACCTCGTAAGCCATGGGAAAATTTGACGCTATACAGAAAGAAGAAGAGAAATGCTTGTATGTATCTCGGAAAGTATTACAAAATGTACCTAACCTAAATATTTGTATGTAGGGGAGTGTCTGTACATGCAAGATCCCTAATAAGATACTATACAACAGGGACATCAAACCCTCGATAGGCCATGTGTCACTGCAGGACAAATATATGCTGATAGATGCAGGATAAACATGTCTCATCATCATCTGTTTAACCCCTTCACGCCCAGATCTTTCCATTAATATATAAAATCGTCTGTTGTTAGCCATGAAATTACGAAAAGTGACTTAATATACCAAAATACTTAGTAGACAAGGATACTAAACAGGTCATAGCTATAAAAAATTGCTTATAGTCACTCAAAAGCGTCTAATGGTACCCAAATTACAATGGAAATTACGTTCTGGGCCTCAAGGGGTTAACGTCAGATTTTCCCACAATGTGTTATGAGGCTAGAGAGTTGATGATACACTTCTAACTATCTCTATCCATTGCCTCAACCTCTTCAATGCCCAATGCTTTTGTGTGTGTGTGTGTGTATGTACCTAGTAGTGTTTTACAGGGCCTGAGCTACACCTGGTGGGGTCCCGTCTCCGTAGCTACATTTATCCAGTCTTTCTTGCAATTGGTACACATTCTTTGCCGATATCACCTCCTCGTTTAGTCCATTCCAAACGTCTACATTGCTATGAGGGAAGCTGTACTTCTTTATGTTGTTCAGGCATCTCCCTTTTGCTAGTTGTTTTGTATGTCCTCTTGTGTAGCGGCCTTCTCTTTGTTTCCCAGTCTGTGGTCTCTCATGGTCTGTTTCTGCCATCTTTGTTATCAACTTAAACATTGTTATTAAGTATGTGTGTGGTGTGGTGTGGTGTGGTGTGGTGTGGTGTGGTGTGGTGGGTGTGTGGTGTGTGTGGGTGTGTGTGTGCTGTGTGTGTGTGTGTGTGTGTGTGTGTATGCAGCTGCCAGATTCTCTTCAACAGAGATAATACGAGATGAATTATGTATGAGAATAAATCAGTGTAGAGAGGATGTTTATCAGTATACAATGGACATAGATAAGGAGGACTGATTGTATAGTCGTAGTAATGCAATGTCTAGACTCTTATCACCCCATAGATCGTGCATTAGGGCCATGAGGTTGTTGTCTCGTGTTTCTACCTTGCATGGACATTCCTGAATACTTAATATATCTGGTTCATCAGTATACAGTGATAATACAAATGCATGTATCACTTATATCAATACCAATACACTTAACTGATCTCTGGGCATCTGTTATGTTTATTTGGAACATACGTGATGCCGCACAAACAGTTACCGTAGATAACAGTGAAGTCGCCACCTGCAGTGAAGTCGCCAGGCGCCAAATATTACGAATTATAGCATCACTACTGATTTTTATGTGCCACTGAAGATGTTACACAGTAGTTTATATCATGGCTGTATAATCTACCCTGTTTCAGCGTTGTTTTATGCTTTGTAGCTGCAAGTATAACTGTTGCACATTTTGCTTCTCACGTTTTTCTTCGCGCGATGACAGACAGTAAACAGTAGCTTTTCGGGCGACAGGACGCCGACTTGCCAGATCTTTCAAACTTGAATAGAATTTATTTTCACGTTGGCAGAGGAATTTTTATATATCCAAGCCTCTTCCGCAGCTAATATATATAGAGACTTGTTTTACTTTACCTCTAATTTCCCTGAATTCCCCAGAGTCTTAAAACTCAACTGTTGGGTTAAAATACTAGCTGGCGACTTTACTGTAGTAGGTATAGTGAGGTCGCCACTCGGTTTTATTTTTGTCATTTGTTCATTTATAGCCCTACTATGACACAGATGAAGACACAACATGACACAGACTTTCCAGATAGTCCCTTCTAACTTTCCTGAAATCATGGATGTAGAAATGTAAGTATTAACGCCACCACACGTCTGTAAATAACAAAAAAAAGTTGTCCTGGCGACTTCACTGTTATCTACGGTAATATATAGCTCTACTAATACATGATACTACAGAAACAGCTCATATATATCACACAAACAAATATATATAAAGCTGTACTACTTGGTTGGTTAAATTTCAGTATTGAGCAAAGCCTTGGCAATATACTGTACAATCTGTGGACTGCTTCATCACGCCAAAGCTCCCTCTTTTCTGAGGGTTTTACTCCTGCTGGTGAAGATGAAAACAATAACAAACTTGAACCCAACTCAGCACTAGCTTGATATTTATTTCTTAACATACCTACATGCCAACCTTTCAGTCCTCACATCCAATGACATTATCCAGCCTCTTTGTATAGCTCAGCCGTAAAGAACATAAGCACTAGAAATAAGAACTACAAGAGGCGTGAGACCTACACGTGGTAGTTCCTGTTACTTAACACTACCTATATCCACCTTTCATCCCCATCCATGAAATTATCCAGCCTCCTTTTATAGCTCCCTATTGACTCTGCACTGACTATACAGACGATTGAGTCCATTCCCACCCTTTATCACCCTATTTGTGATACTTATCAATACTTATCTGATGTTTGATGATAACATTTCAATTGTCTCGGTCTTTCCAGCAATAACCCGTTTATATATCTGGCAATGCTACCGTAGATAACAGTCAAGTCGCCACCTGCAGTGATGTCGCCAGGCGCCTTTAATTACGTAATTATAGCTCACTACTGTTATTTATAATGTGCACTGTATAATGATAATCTATAATCTTATATTATATCTTATAATCTACCCTGTTTCAGCGTTGTTTTATGCTTTGTAGCTGCAAGTATAGACGGTTTCAAATTTCGCTACGCATTTATTTTTCAGGCGACGACGACAGCGGTACGACACTCAGTAACTAAACACTAGATGGCGACTCTACTGTTGGTAGCCACTTTGTAGATATTTTTGTCCTTTGTTCATTTATAGCCCTACTATGACACAGATGAAGACACAAAATGACACAGACTCTCCAGATAGCCCCTTCTAACTGTCCTGAAATCATGGATGTAGAAATGTAACTATTAACGCCACCACACGGCTGTAAACAGAAAAAAAAAGTTGTCCTGGCGACTTAACTGTTATCTATGCTAGTAGTGTTGGACTTTATTGCTCCTACCTTGACCACTCCTTGATCTTTAGGCTGGGATAAGCCGCTACTGTTTCCATCCTACACACACGCCCACACGCCCACACACACACAGTACTCCGTAGTGTAGCGGTTAGCACGCTCGGCTCACAACCGAGACGTCCCGGGTTCGATCTCCGGGCGGAGCGAAGACAGACGGGCGGTCTCCTTAAAACCCGAGCCCCTGTCCACCCAGCAGTGAATGGGTACCGGGTGTTAGCCGGGGTTTGTGACCTGCTCTCCGGGGTGGTGGCTTCCCCCAACACTAACCACTAAGGAGGAATGATAAAAATGTTGATATGGAGACGGGGCCATACGAGTGTAGCTCAGGCCCTGGAAAACACAACTACAGCTAAGTATTAATTATCCGACCTTGGAGGGACCGAAGGTAGGTCGGATAATTGGAATAGTCGGATGTTCGGATATCACAGTAACCATAAACGTAAGGACAAAATGGTATATAACATAAAAGATGCAGCTCTTGAAGGCCGATCCAGTGGTGTATGTGAAAGTGAAATTCATGCATAAATAAAGCCACAAATCAATATTCTCTAAAAACTAAAAAAAACAACGAAGTAAAATAAATGGCCAAAACAAGACACAATGTGGTGGTGAAAAAAGTCGGTTGTTTGGACAAGTCGGATGTTTGGAGGTCGGATGTTGGGAATTTGGCTGTAGATGAATACATAACAGCACAGCAAGGCTAAGGACTTACCACAGCAGCACAGCAAGGCTAAGGACTTACCACAGCAGCACAGCAAGGCTAAGGACTTACCCAGCTCAGCTCAGGCCCTGTAAAATACAACTAGATGAATCCCCCACAGCCCAGCCAGGCACAGGACTTACCCAGCTCAGCGGTGGTGGCGGCACAGCATGACAGGATGTACTTGAACCAGTAAGTGTCAGCATAGTTCCGGGGAGGAATGATCCCCCGCTGGGCCACCACCATCCTGGGAAACACAAACAAAGGTTACAATGATCCCCCGCTGGGCCACCACCATCCTGGGAAACACAAACAAAGGTTACACACACTGGTTCAATAGTTTGCCTTTTTTCACAATGATAGAACAAACACCCAAATTGGCACAGATTTGTCAACACACTTCATAACGTCGTCAAGAACATAAGAAAGCTACAAGAGGCCGTGAGACCTACACGTGGTAGTTCCTGTTACTTAACACTACCTACATCCACCTTTCATCCCCATCCATAACACTGTCCAGCCTCCTTTTAAAACTCTCTATTGACTCCCATCATTGTATAAGGAAGAAATATATTTGTGAACCAGTTTCTCCTTATTTTTGTCATGGTTGACAGGGGGCGGGACGTGACAGGGGGCGGGGCGTGACAGGGGGCGAGGCGTGACAGGGGGCTGGGCGTGACAGGGGGCGGGGCGTGACAGGGGGCGGGGCGTGACAGGGGGCGGGGCGTGACAGGGGGCGGGACGTGACAGGGGGCGGGGCGTGACAGGGGACGGGGCATGACAGGGGGCGGGGCGTGACAGGGGGCGGGGCGTGACAGGGGGCGGGGCGTGACAGGGGACGGGGCGTGACAGGGGGCGGGGCGTGACAGGGGGCGGGGCGTGACAGGGGGCGTTCCTGTATGTATGTATGTATGTACTGTTTGTTTTTTTACTTGTTTACACTACATCGGAAAAAATAATAGTTTGATATGGATAAGAAAAAAATTATACCTACTGTAGTACTTCAAAGAGTGAGACATTGCAAGAAACACGGTAAAGTTATTACAAAAATTGACGATGTGACTGATTTTGATATTTCAGGTTGATTTGAACTGTTTTAATGATTTAATTATAGTATTCTGAGATAATTTACATGTACTATTTGATCGTTATTATTACCGTATAGTGGCACAGATTTGTCAACACACTTCATAAGGTCGTAAAGGAGCGAATCTTGGCGAGAAACACAGTAAAGTTAATGTTTTTCTTTGACGATGTGATTGAATTTGATCTCTCTCTATCTTTTTCTCTCTTTTTCTCTCTCTTTCTTTCTTTCTCTCTATATGCGACACTACGGCTATTTTCTGTCTTTCTGTGTTGACTCTCATTTCAGTACAGGTTGAAGTTCCCAAACTCGGCATCCCAAGACTCGGCAACACCCAAAACTCGGCTATGGTTCCGGATTTTCCAAAACCCGGCAGAACACCCAAAACCCGGCGCGTAGTTGCCGGGTCGGCCGCTGGGTGCCACCACACTAGGCCGCTGGGTGCCACCACACTAGGCCGCTGGGTGCCACCACATTAGGCCGCTGGGTGCCACCACACTAGGCCGCTGGGTTTCTTATCGGTGAAATATAGCTTTTTTCCTACATATTGAAGTATACAATCCTCTTTTTAGAATAATTTCGTCACCCTCACCACATTATAATGGACTCAGTGACATAGTTTCGGGCTAGGGAGGGATTATCTAACTACCTTAATTTTTTTCATGTGATTTTCATGCTTTTTTTCCCCTTAATATATCTACGTTCTAAAAGTCGGAAAATTCCATTACTCGGCTCGGCGCTGGTCCCGAGGTTGCCGAGTTTGGGAACTTCAACCTGTACTGTTTTTATGATTTAATTATAGTATTCTGTGATCATTTACTCACTCGATCAAAACTGCTGATTAAGAAAATTGAATCAAAACCGAGTAAGAAAATTTAAGAAAAAGGTCAAACTATATATTTTTTTTCTTCTAAATTACATCAGAAAAATAGTCCTGATTAAAAAATAGATGACATTTTTTTTTTATAACTTCTGTACTTTGAGCCACATTTACACACACACACACACACACACACACACACACACACACACACACACACACACACACACGCACACACACACACACACACACTCTCTTTGACCACCACCACCACTACCTTAAAACAACAACAACAACAACAACAAAGAAAATAATAAGTGTCCTTGACCTATCATTCATGTGTGTGTGTGTGTGTGTGTGTGTGTGTGTGTGTGTGTGTGTGTGTGTGTGTGTGTGTGTGTGTGTGTGTGTGTGTGTGTGTGTGTGTGTGTGTGTGTGTGTGTGTGTGTGTGTGTGTGTGTGTGTGTGTGTGTGTGTGTGTGTACCATGATCCCGATAACCTCTCTCTCTCTCTCTCTCTCTCTCAACTAAAATTGATGTTACTCATATAAAGGTTAGACAAAGAGAGAGAGAGAGAGCGAGAGAGCGAGAGCGAGAGCGAGAGCGAGAGCGAGAGCGAGAGAGAGAGAGAGAGAGAGAGAGAGAGAGAGAGAGAGAGAGAGAGAGCAAAACCGAGAGAGAGAGAGGTGCAATTTTACCCTCCTACTCCTCACAACAACACATCATTACTGAGACATAATGAAGGTGTTTTGATATCATTAGGTAACACTTGTAACACTAATAACACGGTAATGACATAGATTCTGTTACACCAAGGACCAATTACCATCACCTGCCTGTACCTGCCTGTCTAACTATCTATGAATTTACAGGATTACATAGTTAACCCCTTGAGGCCCAGAACGTAATTTCCATTGTATTTTGGGTGCCATTAGACGATTTTTAGTGACTATAAGCAATGTTTTATAGCTATGACCTGTTTAGTATCCTTGTCCACTAACTCATTTGGTATATTCAGTGACTTTTCGTTATTTTATGGCTCGACAACAGACGATTATTTATAGCCAAGGAAAGATCTGGGCGTGAAGGGGTTACGCTTGTACATAATATCCCGTCTTATAATACCAATCCGTTATATATTACTACGTATTCTATTATAGGTTTGTCGTCTCCGTGGTGTAGTGGCTAGCGTGCCTGGCTACGAATCAGCGGGCCCTGGTTCGAATCCAGGCCAGGGCAAGTCGGCGGTCAGCCCACCCAGCTGTTCATCCTTCCTTTCGGGGTTGATAAATGGGTCCCCGGGGAAGGTAGCTGTTGTAACCCGGGTGTCACACTAGCCCTGTGTCCCGGGGTACCACAGGCTCAAGGGCTAATGCCACGGAGATGAGCACCGAGGCCATGCGCACCATAGTGTAGGCCCCCGTCTTTACTTGTGTTGAATTATTATACTATTACTATTCTGTTATATATTTGTTTACTATTCTACTGCAGTAATTGGATCAGTTATATCACGTCTTTTAATACAAATACGTCATCATTTTCTCTATTTCCTGTAAACTGCTATGTTATTTTTGTATCTATAGTCTATTTTTTTTATTATGGTTAAAATGCAGTCAGGAAGCCACGCCCCCTGCCTCCCCTCTATGCTAGGGGCAGCTGATTGGTGCATTCCTGTATCATCACTACCCATCACAATATCTTCACTACTTAACAGCGGCGTGACCACTGGACAGAGCAATCTTCACTACAGAGGGTGACAAAATCAAAAATCCCTCTGTAGTGAAGATTGCTCTATCCAGTGGTCACGCCGCTGTTAAGTAGTGAAGATATTGTGATTGGTGGTGATGATACCAGGAATGCACCAATCAGCTGCCCCGTAGAATAGAAGGGCAGGCAGGGGGCGTGGCTTCCTTACTGCATTTTGACCATAATAAAAAAAATAGACTATATATGGGGTACTTTTGTGTGTTTTTGCTTGTTTTTGTTTGAAGAATTTTGTCAGTTATCGACGCAGCTGAGATGGATCTCCACTGTAACCAGACAGCTCTCTCTCAGACTACCCCTAGAGAGCTGTCTGCTAGTGCTTATAGTGTTGGGGGAAGCCACCACCCCGGGAGGCGGGTCACAAACCCCGGCTAACACCCGGTACCCATTCACTGCTGGGTGGACAGGGGCTCGGGTTTTAAGGAAACAGCCCATATGTTTCCGCTCCGCCCAGGGATCGAACCCGGGACTGCTCGGTTGTGAGCCCAGCGTGCTACCACTACACTACGGAGTACTGGGTGTTCTTTGCATCTATATATATTTTTTGTGCGTGCTATTTTTTTTTTCCATCTATGTGCTTTTTTAAATTTTTGCCTATAGTAAATCCTCTTTTTTTTTTACGTGTGAGCCTATAGCGCCTGTAGGCTTTTTTTATACCTTCCTTCCATAGGCTTAGAAAAATATACTATATACATGATTTGAGTTGGGCTTGTGTTATCTAGTCTCCTTATCTACTACTTGACTTGACCTGACTCTTAATGCAAGGGAGAGGCGTGATAAATAATATAATTGAACAAATGTTTAGTACTGTTTAGCATTTTTAATCTATAGACTATATCAGTATTTCCCAACCTGGGGGAAATATCAGGGTTCTAAGGGACCGAGATTATCCTGAGGGACATCTAAATTACTAGCACTTAGTCGACAGAAAAAAATATGTCTTAGAATACGGCTATTGACTTTTCTTCAAGTATATATATAGATACACTGTAGAAGATAGTGCCTATATACTTGTCTTGTGTTAGAAATCAAGGAAATTTTGTGTTCTGGCTACTTTTTTTCACATGAAGGGAGAAATTCAGATGGTTGAACTGGTTGAAAGGGGGAAATCCAGATGGTTGAACTGGTTGAAAGGGGGAAATCCAGATGGTTGAACTGGTTGAAAGGGGGAAATTCAGATGGTTGAACTGGTTGAAAGGGGGAAATCCAGATGGTTGAACTGGTTGAAAGGGGGAAATCCAGATGGTTGAACTGGTTGAAAGGGGGAAATTCAGATGGTTGAACTGGTTGAAAGGGGGAAATTCAGATGGTTGAACTGGTTGAAAGGGGGAAATTCAGATGGTTGAACTGGTTGAAAGGGGGAAATTCAGATGGTTGAACTGGTTGAAAGGGGGAAATTCAGATGGTTGAACTGGTTGAAAGGGGGAAATTCAGATGGTTGAACTGGTTGAAAGGGGGAAATTCAGATGGTTGAACTGGTTGAAAGGGGGAAATCCAGATGGTTGAACTGGTTGAAAGGGGGAAATTCAGATGGTTGAACTGGTTGAAAGGGGGAAATTCAGATGGTTGAACTGGTTGAAAGGGGGAAATTCAGATGGTTGAACTGGTTGAAAGGGGGAAATCCAGATGGTTGAACTGGTTGAAAGGGGGAAATTCAGATGGTTGAACTGGTTGAAAGGGGAAATTCAGATGGTTGAACTGGTTGAAAGGGGGAAATCCAGATGGTTGAACTGGTTGAAAGGGGGAAATTCAGATGGTTGAACTGGTTGAAAGGGGAAATTCAGATGGTTGAACTGGTTGAAAGGGGGAAATTCAGATGGTTGAACTGGTTGAAAGGGGGAAATCCAGATGGTTGAACTGGTTGAAAGGGGGAAATCCAGATGGTTGAACTGGTTGAAAGGGGGAAATTCAGATGGTTGAACTGGTTGAAAGGGGGAAATCCAGATGGTTGAACTGCTTGAAGGGGAAATCACAGAACCAAGGTTGTGGGCCACTGGTCTATATCAATATTTATAAGCTATTTTTCTATTCATTGATCCTTCCTTCTGATGTGTTATTATTTAAGTTAACAAAAATAAACATTGACTATTTCACATGAGAAGACTAAATTTCCATATAACATGACTTAAACATTTCAAAACAAAGTAAAAAACCCCTACTAGAACTTATAAAAAGAAACACACACACACACACACACACACAGTCACACACACACACAGTCACACACACACACACACACACACACACACACACACACACAGTCACACACACACACACACCCTAGTTAGTGTTAAGCAAACAAGCAGAGAAATGGAGATAGTTAGCACACACAAGCTTATACCTCCTCTTTACTCCATCCAAATTTAATATCACTCTCTCTCTCTCTCTCTCTCTCTCTTCAAAGTGCCATATGACCTCTGATGTCTGGCACATTTCCACTTTTTTTTGGCATTAAATCAATGAATCATTTTCTACCACAACTACCACCATTTCATCCACAACAACGATTTACCTGTCTATTGCCCGTATTCGTAGTCACAGACCATGATTGCTCGTGGTAATTGCTATGATTTTGTTCCATTTCTACTCAGTCAAAATGATTCACTTGATCTTGTAGCTGCCATGGAAAGTACTAGAGCAATCCTACAGTACTCCTATTGCAATCACAACAGAGATCTTGTAGCTGCCATGGAAAGTACTAGAGCAATCCTACAGTACTCCTATTGCAATCACAACAGAGATCTTGTAGCTGCCATGGAAAGTACTAGAGCAATCCTACAGTACTCCTATTGCAATCACAACAGAGATCTTGTAGCTGCCATGGAAAGTACTAGAGCAATCCTACGGTACTCCTATTGCAATCACAACAGAGATCTTGTAGCTGCCATGGAAAGTACTAGAGCAATCCTACGTACTCCTATTGCAATCACAACAGAGATCTTGTAGCTGCCATGGAAAGTACTAGAGCAATCCTACAGTACTCCTATTGCAATCACAACAGAGATCTTGTAGCTGCCATGGAAAGTACTAGAGCAATCCTACAGTACTCCTATTGCAATCACAACAGAGATCTTGTAGCTGCCATGGAAAGTACTAGAGCAATCCTACAGTACTCCTATTGCAATCACAACAGAGATCTTGTAGCTGCCATGGAAAGTACTAGAGCAATCCTACAGTACTCCTATTGCAATCACAACAGAGATCTTGTAGCTGCCATGGAAAGTACTAGAGCAATCCTACAGTACTCCTATTGCAATCACAACAGAGATCTTGTAGCTGCCATGGAAAGTACTAGAGCAATCCTACAGTACTCCTATTGCAATCACAACAGAGATCTTGTAGCTGCCATGGAAAGTACTAGAGCAATCCTACAGTACTCCTATTGCAATCACAACAGAGATCTTGTAGCTGCCATGGAAAGTACTAGAGCAATCCTACAGTACTCCTATTGCAATCACAACAGAGATCTTGTAGCTGCCATGGAAAGTACTAGAGCAATCCTGCAGTACTCCTATTGCAATCTCAAGAGCTGGCATGACCTATTGATTTAATTAGGACAAGACAACAAGTGAACAATGACCACGTACAATGATGGTATGTGACTACGAATACGGGCATGAGTCTCTCTGCCTAATAGTCTAATGCACTTACCTGTTGCTGTTCATTTAGGCAGCTTGTGTGGGAAGAGATATTATGAGGTTAGGTGGTGATACGGTGGCTGGCTTTATTATGGGGTTAATCTCTCTCTCTCTCTCTCTCTCTCTCTCTCTCTCTCTCTCTCTCTCTCTCTCTCTCTCTCTCTCTCTCTCTCTCTCTCTCTCTCTCTCTCTCTCTCTCACTCACTAGTAGATTTTAGTAGTGAAGTTTGAGTAGTTTTTAGTGAGTGGTGAATAGGGTACTCTCTCTCTCTCTCTCTCTCTCTCTCTCTCTCTCTCTCTCTCTCTCTCTCTCTCTCTCAGGGTCATTCGGCTTTTCTTTAATCAGTGCCATATAATTTCAAGTCTGCGTTTTGTTTCGGTGGCCACTTATAAAATCACAATAATTTCATAGTTTAGTTCGATAAGTCATAATTAAAATAAATAAAGAGGAATAAATAATATCAAAATTATTTCAGTTTAGTTTAAGTCACACATGTTTCTGTTAATGGACTGAGGTCATAATATAATACTAAATAAAGTAAGGTCATATTTCTGTTTCTCATTCTTCATATTCAAGTATTTCATGAGGTGAATTAAGGTTAATGAGATGGATAAAATATAGTTATTAATAAAAATATAATAAATAACTGAGCTGGAAAATTATAGTTATAAATAAAAATAAAGTAAACAAATAAGCTGGATAAATTATAGTTACGACCATCTATATAATAAATAAATATATAATAAATAAATATATAATAAATAAATATATAATAAATAAATATATAATAAATAATATATAATAAATAAATATATAATAAATAAATATATAATAAATAAATATATATAATAAATAAAATAATATATAATAAATAATAATAAAATAAATATATAATAAATAAATATATAATAAATAAATATATAATAAATAAATATATAATAAATAAATATATAATAAATAAATATATAATAAATAAATATATAATAAATAAATATATAATAAATAAATATATAATAAATAAATATATAATAAATAAATATATAATAAATAAATATATAATAAATAAATATATAATAAATAAATATATAATAAATAAATATATAATAAATAAATATATAATAAATAAATATATAATAAATAAATATCAAATGCAAACATGTACCTAAACACCCATGCATTTTACAGCCATTTAAATCTCCTCTACAAAATAAACTAATATAATGTGGGTAAATATGTTGCAATTCTAAATATTTCAGTCTCTTCACAAACTATTAGGCAGAAATGAGGCAATACAATGCTTCAAAATACCCTAACTATCATAACCTTTAAGGCAGCATTTATAAACCTTTCCCGACCTCAGCACCCCGGTAGTCAGGTCTAGAAAGCAGCAGTCCCTAACTCTGGCTAACATCTGGTTACAGAGACTACAGCTGACTACAGCACTCCAGTGAAAGTACTACACTCTCACTGAAAGGCAGTATAATGAGGTTACATTTTTATCAAATAAACATAATAGTCTGGTCAAAAAGTATCCCTTCGATCATTTTGCGAGGAATTCTAACATTGTCCCGCCATGTATGCAGCATTTCCCAGCACCCCTGACATTGATTGCAACACCCCAGGTTAAAAAACACTCCTTTAAGACATTGAAGTCTCCTCTACAAAAAAAAAACTAATAATAACTCGGTAAATATCCTGCAAGTTTATATATTTCAGTCCCTTATGCAATATACTCAAGCAGAAATGAGGTCATAAAATGCTTCAAAATGCCATAACTATCATAACCTTTCCTAAGAGGCATGCAAAATAACAAACATGTCATTCTTGCAAAATAGATAAGTTTATATATTTCAGTCCCTTATGCAATATACTCAGGCAGAAATGAGGTCATAAAATGCTTCAAAATGCCACAACTATCATAACCTTTCCTAAGAGGCATGCAAAATAACAAACATGTCATTCTTGCAACATAGATGAGTAATAACAATGGATCTGAACACCTCTATGCATGACCCAAACGTGCACACACTAAACACACTTTTTCATATTCCCATGTCAGGATTATTAGTATTATTATATTTTTGACGTTGGAGCCTATAGCGATTGTAGGCTTTGATCTTTTTTTCTTAGGCTTAATGAGAATGGTCGATGAAAAACACAAAAATGAGAATGAAAGATATGGATGAGAAGCGAATGAATCTATTTATAAGAAGAAGAAAAGGAAGAAAGAAGGAAGAAAGAAGGGAAGAAGGAAGAAAAAGAAGGAAGAAAGGAAGAAAGAAAGAAGAAAGAAGGAAGAAGGAAGAAAGAAGGAAGAAAGGAAGAAAGAAGGAAGAAAGAAGGAAGAAAGAAGGAAGAAAGAAGAAGAAGAAGAAAGAAAGAAGGAAGAAAGAAGAAGAAGAAGAAAGAAGGAAGGAAGAAAGAAGGAAGAAAGAAGGAAGAAAGAAGAAGAAGGAGAAGAAAGGAAGAAAGAGAAGAAGGAAGGGAAGAAAGAAGAGAGAAAAAGGAAGAAAAGAAGAAAGAAAAAGAAAAAAGAAGGAAGAAAGAAGAAGAAGAAGGAAAGAAGAAGGAAGAAGAAGAAGGAAGAAGAAGGAAGAAGGAAAGAGAAGAAGTGAAAAGAAGCAAGAAGCAAGCAGGAATAAAAAGGCTAAACAAGAAGAATAGTACATATTAGAATAGATAAAAGTAAATAAGATACATCAATTAGTGTCTAACATACAACATTTATATGCTAATATAAAGTAATCATGTTCTATTCTTTGTTGATTCTCATATCTAACACATATTACATTTCATTCAAAAATATATTGTCTATCTTCTTTTACCTTCTACATCTATCTACATCTATCTATTCTATACTCTCTAACAGTATATCTATCAGTCTTCTATATTTCTATCACTTCTTCTTAACACTATATCTATCAGTCTATCTATTACCTATTTCTATCACTTCTTCTAACACTATATCTATCAGTCTATCTATTACCTATTTCTATCACTTCTTTCTTAACACTATATCTATCAGTCTATCTATTACCTATTTCTATCACTTCTTTCTAACCTATATCTATCAGTCTATCTATTACCTATTTCTATCACTTCTTTCTTAACACTATATCTATCAGTCTATCTATTACCTATTTCTATCACTTCTTTCTTAACACTATATCTATCAGTCTATCTATTACCTATTTCTATCACTTCTTTCTTAACACTATATCTATCAGTCTATCTATTACCTATTTCTATCACTTCTTTCTTAACACTATATCTATCAGTCTATCTATTACCTATTTCTATCACTTCTTTCTTAACACTATATCTATCAGTCTATCTATTACCTATTTCTATCACTTCTTTCTTAACACTATATCTATCAGTCTATCTATTACCTATTTCTATCACTTCTTTCTTAACACTATATCTATCAGTCTATCTATTACCTATTTCTATCACTTCTTTCTTAACACTATATCTATCAGTCTATCTATACTTTTCTATCACTCTTTCTTAACACTATATCTATCAGTCTATCTATACCTATTCTATCACTTCTTTCTAACACTATATCTATCAGTCTATCTATTACCTATTTCTATCACTTCTTTCTTAACACTATATCTATCAGTCTATCTATTACCTATTTCTATCACTTCTTTCTTAACACTATATCTATCAGTCTATCTATTACCTATTTCTATCACTTCTTTCTTAACACTATATCTATCAGTCTATCTATTACCTATTTCTATCACTTCTTTCTTAACACTATATCTATCAGTCTATCTATTACCTATTTCTATCACTTCTTTCTTAACACTATATCTATCAGTCTATCTATTACCTATTTCTATCACTTCTTTCTTAACACTATATCTATCAGTCTATCTATTACCTATTTCTATCACTTCTTTCTTAACACTATATCTATCAGTCTATCTATTACCTATTTCTATCACTTCTTTCTTAACACTATATCTATCAGTCTATCTATTACCTATTTCTATCACTTTTTCTACTATATCTATCAGTCTATATCTATTCCTATTTCTATCACTTCTTTCTTACCTTTTATAGTCTTTCTTTTACTCTGTTCTTTCCTTTATCACTTTCCTTCCTCTTTTCTCTGTTGTTTTCCTGTTATATTCCTTCCCTCTTTTCTCTGTTGTTTTCCTGTTATATTCCTTCCCTCTTTTCTCTGTTGCTTTCCTGTTATATTCCTTCCCTCTTTTCTCTGTTGTTTCTTCTTCCTGTTTTCTGTCTGTTTTCCTCCTCTTAACACTTTCTCTATCAGTAAATTTCTATCTATATATATCTCTGTTGCTACCCACTTAAAAACACTTTCTCTATCAGTACTAATTTCTATCTATATATATCTTGTTGTACCTTAAAACTTTCTCCACAGTACTAAACACACTTGCTTCTCTTGCTACCACTTAAAACTTTCTCATCAGTACTAACACTACTTCTGCTTCTGTTGCTACCACTTTAAAAACACTTTCTCCATCAGTACTAACTCTATCTATATATATATCTCTGTTGCTACCACTTTAAAAACACTTTCTCCATCAGTACTAAACTCTATCTATATATATCTCTGTTGCTACCACTTTAAAAACACTTTCTCCATCAGTACTAAACACTACCTTCTGCCTTCTCTGTTGCTACCACTTTAAAAACACTTTCTCCATCACTACTAAACTCTATCTTCTGCCTTCTCTGTTGCTACCACTTTAAAAACACTTTCTCTATCAGTACTAAACACTACCTTCTGCCTTCTCTGTTGCTACCCACTTTTTAGCAAACTTTTCATATCAGCTAATCTCTATGTGTGTGTATTTCTTTCTCCCTGTTGTCACCCTCCCAGCTAGTAACACAGTAAACTTCTATTCTTCTCCTAACACTACCTACATCAACTCTTCATTATACTCTCATCATACTGTGCCTCATTCTCTGTGGCTACTTCCTTGTAACCCCTTGAGACCCAGAACGTAATTTCCATTGTAATTTGGGTCCCATTAGACGATTTTCAGACTATAAGCAATATGTAATAGCTATGACCTGTTTAGTATCCTTGTCCACTAACTCATGTGGTATATTCAGTGACTTGTCGTAATTTTATGGCTGACAACAGACGATTTTATATAGCCAAGGAAAGATCTGGGCGTGAAGGAGTTAACACTTTCTCTATCAACTAATCTCTATGTGTGTGCTTTCTCTGTTGCTACCGTACCTGGAACTGTCGTCGATAGGAATTCTCGCCGCCGTGGTGGAGTGTTCCAATTCTTGATATTACAGGAGCCAATAGATACATTTAATCAAGTGTTACCCGCGTTTGTGCATTCAGGGATGAAATACTATCGTTAGCTTGATCAGTTAGGTTAGATTAGGTGCCATTGTCCAGGTTACGTTAACATTTCCACGTCGACGAGAGTTTTAGTTTGTTGTTTCGGCGAGAATTCCCATCGGCGACAGTTCCGTATTTCTGCATTCAGGGATGAAATACTATCGTTAGCTTGATCAGTTAGGTTAAGTTAGATGCCATTGTCCAGGTTAGGTTAACATTTCCACGTCGACGAGAGTTCTAGTTTGTTGTTTCGGTGAGAATTCCCATCGGCGACAGTTCCGTAAACCGTTGCCACCCACTTAAAAAACACTTTCTTTATCTGTGCGTATCTCTTCCCTAGTGTTGCCAACCCCTTTTTAGCAAACTATTTCTATCAGCTAATCTCTGTCTGTCTGTATTTCTTTCTCCCTGTTGGTCTGTTGCCACCCTCCCAGCTATACACCTGGTAACACTACATATAGCAACACCGTAACCCCTTCACGCCCAGATCTTTCCTTGGCTATAAAAAATTCGTCTGTTGTCAGCCATAAAATTACGAAAAGTCACTGAATATACCACATGAGTTAGTGGACAAGGATACTAAACAGGTCATAGCTATAAAATATTGCTTATAGTCACTACAAATCGTCTAATGGCACCCAAATTACAATGGAAATGACGTTCTGGGCCTCAAGGGGTTAAGATTCCATTATAGTGACGCTGTTTCCAAAGACTGTGTACTGTAGTCTTTGCTCTTTCCCAAACTGCAAACTCATGTATGAATTGTATACATGTGGTAATGAGCTTATAAAATTATCATACACCACACCACACCACACCACACTTCCACCACCACCACCACACCACACTACCACCACCACTACACTACCACTACCACCAAACCAACACCACACCACCACACCACATCACCACCACCACCACACTACCACGACCACCACACCACATCACCACCACCACTACACTACCACCACCACCACCAAAACACCTGTCTCACCAAATAGCTTCCAATTTTAGGTAGGTTGCATTCCTGAACACACACACACACACACACACACACACACACACACACAACACCTCTTCCCCTCACCCAACATCACTTTCCGATATTATCTTCAAACAGTCCTCTCTCTCTCTCTCTCTCTCTCTCTCTCTCTTCCCACGCCCAGTGACAGAAGGAGGAGGAAGAGGAAGAGGAGAGGAGGAGGAGAGGAGGAAGAGGAGGAAGAGGAAGAGGGAGGAGGAGGAGGAGGAAGAGGAGGAGGAGAGGAGAGAGGAGGAGGAGGAGGAGGAGGAGGAGGAGGAGGAAGAGGAGGAGGAGGAGGAGGAGGAGGTATTGAGACAGGGTAGAAACTGCACCTAACCTTAGACCACACACGCACACACACACGCACACGCACACGCACACCACACACACACGCACACACGCACACACACACACACACTGGCTTAATATTTGATTTACATCTTAACTCATGTCAGAAAACCGTCAATAGATCCATGTATAAATAAAAGTCATTTAAATTTTAACTCTATCATAAAATCAACACTCGATCAATGGCTTAATAGTCGACTTACACTGAACTCATGTCATATTTTCTTGTCACAATCCAAAGCATCTATCATAGCGTAACCTTATGAGCAAAGCATCTATCATAGCGTAACCTTATGAGCAAAGCATCTATCATAGCGTAACCTTATGAGCAAAGCATCTATCATAGCGTAACCTTATGAGCAAAGCATCTATCATAGCGTAACCTTATGAGCAAAGCATCTATCATAGCGTAACCTTATGAGCAAAGCATCTATCATAGCGTAACCTTATGAGCAAAGCATCTATCATAGCGTAACCTTATGAGCAAAGCATCTATCATAGCGTAACCTTATGAGCAAAGCATCTATCATAGCGTAACCTTATGAGCAAAGCATCTATCATAGCGTAACCTTATGAGCAAAGCATCTATCACAGCGTAACCTTATGAGCAAAGCATCTATCATAGCGTAACCTTATGAGCAAAGCATCTATCATAGCGTAACCTTATGAGCAAAGCATCTATCATAGCGTAACCTTATGAGCAAAGCATCTATCATAGCGTAACCTTATGAGCAAATTAGCCATGTTTTATGTGCCTCAAGCTGCATTAGTTGTAGTAAGAAAAAAGTTCACAGAGTTCAGAATAAATCATCCCTTAAAGTGGTCCTTTGTAGTATTAATTTCTCTTATAGTATCATTTACATTCAAAATATCGGTTAAATGTGTAAAATTCTCTCACAATTCCATTCATATTGAAATTCCACGTGTCAACCCCTTCACGCCCAGATCTTTCCTTGGCTATATAAAATCTGTTGTTAGCCATAAAATTACGAAAAGTGACTAAATATACCAAATTAACTAGTGGGCAAGGATACTAAACAGGTCATAGCTATAAAACATTGCTTATAGTCACTAAAAATCGTCTAATGGTACCCAAATTACAATGGAAATTACGTTCTGGGCCTCAAGGGGTTAAGTCTTTCTCCAGTTCGATTCACATACAATATCCATGAAGGTCTTAACCCCTCGAGGCCCAGAACGTAATTTCCATAGTAATTTGCCTGCCATTAGATGATTTTAATAGATATAAGCAATATATTATAGCTATGACCTGTTTAGTATCCTTGTCCACTAACTAATTTGGTATATTCAGTGACTTTTCGTAATTTTATGGCTACAACAGACACTTATATATAGCCAAGGAAAGATCTGGGCGTGAAGGGGTTACATTATTTCCATAGAGGTTACAATTAAGACACACAGATTAACATTATTTAAGACCCCAATGGCTACTTTATAACTGAGGTGACACTAAGCTCCTGCCATCAATCACTCATGTCTTATTATATCACGTCTTTTTATATATTTCTATTATATTCTCATCAACTACCAAAGTGTTGCAAGAGTTGGTGTGTTGCCAGAATGCGTGTGTGTGTGTGTGTGTGTGTGTGTGTGTGTGTGTGTGTGTGTGTGTGTGTGTGTGTGTGTGTGTGTGTGTGGGCTTGGCCGATCCTTATGCAGAGGCGGGGATCTAAACAGGGGTGTGTTGTGGGGGGGGGGGTGGGGGACAAAACACACACACAACAACACATTTAACAACACACCACAACACACCAAACCAAAAACAACACCTGCAACTATCCCTGCCAGATGAACCTGTAGGGCCATACTATTTTACATCACACGCCATTGGTATCACCGTTTAGGTATATAAGTGTTGTGTAGGTTATTGAGAAAGATTCTACCCATTCAACCTTTAATACTCGGACACGTCCAAACGTCTCAATAAAGCTTGTGTTAGTCATGAATGAAGTTTTTTACCTGACCTGACTGACCTGACTGTAACTTAGAGATTGTTTTACAGTAGTACTAGGGTGGGGAAGTAAGTCCAAAGGAGGGTAAAATAGATGGGTGTGAAATATATAATTGGGTATAAATTTAATAAATGGTGGTAAATATAATTGTTGTGTGTGTGTGTGTGTGTGTGAGTGTGTGTGTTGTAGTGTGTGAAGTGTGTGTAGTGTGTTGGTTAGTGTGTGTGTGAATGTGTGTGTATTGTGATGTGTGTGTAGTATGGTGTGTGGTGTGTGTGTGTGTGTGTGTAGTGGTGTGTGTGTGTGTGTGTGTGTGTGTGTGTGTGTGTGTGTGTGATTGTGTGTGTGTGTGTGTGTGTGTGTGTGTGTGTGTGTGTGTGTGGTTGTGTGTGTAGTGTGTGTGTGTGTGTGTTGTGTGTGTGTGTGTGTGTGTGTGTGTGTGTGTGTGTGTGTGTGTGTGGTGTGTGTGTGTGTGTGTGTGTGTGTTGTTTGTGGTGTGTGTGTGGTGTTTGTTGTTTGTGTGTGTGTTGTTGTGTGTGTGTGGGTGTGTGTGTGTGGTGTGTGTTTGTGTGTGGTGTGTGGTGGTGTGTGTGTGTGTGTGTGTGTGTGTGTGTGGTGTGTGTGTTGTGTGTGTGGCTTGGCCGATACCCATCTATGCAGAGCGCCGGGCGTATCTACAACAGAGGGTGTGTTGGGGGGGGGGGGGGGAGGGCACACACACACACACACACACACACACACACACACACACACACACACACACACACACATACATACACACACACACACACACACACACACACACCCTGCCAACTATCACCCCTGCCAAGATGAACCCTGTAGAGAGCCATACATACATACATACACACACACACGCCATTGGTAATAACACCGTTTAGGTATATAACAAGTGTTGTGTAAGTTATTGAGAAAGATTCCTACACCATTCACACACTTTAAATACTCAGAAACACGTCCCAAACACGTCTCAATAAAGCCTCATGTGTTAGCTCATAATGAACGTTCTTCTACCCTGACTGACTGACCTGACCTGACCCTGTAAACCTTAGAGATTCTTATTACAGTAGTACTAGGGTGGGAAAGCTAAAGTCCAAAGGAGGGTAAAAATAAATGGGTGAAAATATATAAATAATAAATATTAATAAATGGGTAAAAATAAATAAATAATAAATTTAAAAAAATGGTTAAAATAAATAAATAATAAATATAAATAAATGGGTAAAAATAAATAAATAACAATAAATAAAAATAAATGGGTAAAAATAAATAAATAATAAATAAAAATAAATGAGTAAAAATAAATAAATAATAAATATAAATTAATGGGTAAAATAAATAAATAATAAATATAAATAAAAGGGTAAAAATAAAAAATAAATAATAAATAAAAATAAATGGGTAAAAAAAAAAATTCATAAATAAAAATAAATGGGTAAAAATAAATAAATAATAATAAATAAAAATAAATGAGTAGAAATAAATAAATAAAAATAAATGAGTAGAAATAAATAAAATAAATAATAACGAGTAAAAAATAAATGATAAAATAAATAAAATTCAAATAAAAACATAAATGGGTAAAAATAAAATAGAATAATAAATAAAAATTAAATGGGTAAAAATAAATAATTAAAAAAAAAAAAAAAATGAGTAAATAAATAAATAATAAATAAAAATAAACGAGTAGAAATAAATAAATAATAATAAATAAAAATAAACGGGTAAAAATAAATAAATATAAAAGCAAGATTCAAATGAGAGCAAAAAAAAAAAAAAAGGAAAAAAAAACATTAAGAATTTCTGTAAATATAAAAAGAGTTCTCTCAAAGAGGCTTTTTTTTTTCCATTTATGTGTTAAGTCTCAAAACAACGTCGCCATTTACACAAGAATCTCTCCGGAATTTGGCGCGGCGGTCCAGGCATAGCTTACAATAATACATGGGGAATAAAATTGTGGTACTATATATGGCCTCTTTCCTGATTTGATTTGATTTTTTTCATATACTGCAGGTTGTGAAACGTCTCTATATTTACCAAATTATATATTTTTCCCTCCAAACGATTTTTAAAGTTGTTTATTTTATTGTACATTTGCTAGGTAAGTATTTCTTTTGGTCTCTCTCCAACCCCCACCCCCCCCCACACACACCACCCACCCACCCACCCACACACACACACACACACACACACACCCACACACACACACACCCACCCACCCACACACACACACCACACCCACCCACCCACACCCACACCCACCCACCCACACACACACACACCCACCCACCCACACACACACACACCCACACACACACCCACACCCACACACACACACACCCACACACCCACCCCCACCACACCCACCCACACACACACCCACACCACACACCACCACACACACACACACCCACTCACACACAACAACCACAACACCCACACACACACACAACACACCCAAAACACACCCCAAACTACCACACACACTAACACAAACACACACACACATCGCCTTACAATTTGCATTTTCTCATTCTCTATCTGATGATTTTTTTTTTTTTTTTTTTGGCCTAAAAAAAAAAATAAAAATAAAAAGCCTTTGCTAGATAGGTCCCATCAAAATCTTAAAAAAACGGGACGTCAACATTTTTGTCTTCATTATTTGGTATATTTGTAAACAACGTCGCCATTTATCCAAGAATCTCTCCGGAATTTGGCACGGTGGTCCAGACATAGTTTAGAATAATGCATGGGGAATAAAACCCTGGTATATGCGCGCTGTTTCTCTTGGTTCTTCTTCTTTTTCTTCTTTTTTTCTTCTTCTTTTTCTTCTTCTCTTCTTCTTTTTTCTCTTCTCTTCTTCTGTTTCTTCTCCTTCTTCGTCTTCTCTCTTCTTCTCCCTTCTCTTGTTCTCTCTTTTTCTCTCTTCCTTCTTCTTCTCTTTCTTGTTCTTCTCCTCTTCTTGTCCTTCTCTCTCTTCTTCTTCTTCTCTCCTTCTTGTTCTTCACTCTTCTCTCACCTTCCTTTTTCTCCCCTTCTTTTTCTTGTTCCTTGTCTCCTCTTCTTCTGTTCTTCTTCCTTTTTCTTCCTTCTCTCTCTTTTCCCTACCTTCTTGTTCTTCTTCTTTTCTTCTTCTCCTTTTCTCTCCCTTCTCTCTTCTCTTCCTCCTCCTTTCCTCCTTCATCTACTCCTTTTTCTCTTTTATTTTCTTATTTTCTTCTTTTTTTTTTTTTTTCTTTTTTGCTTCTTCTATTTTCAATATATATACCTTTGTCTTCTTCTTCTTATAACTGTATCCCATTTTTTTCTTCTTATTCGTATTTTTCACTTGCCTTTTCTAGATCTTCTCGATTGCCGTTGTTCTCTGTTCATATCTGGATTACTTCTTGTATATTGGCTTTTTCCTTTTCTTCTTCCTTTTTCTTTCTTCTTCTTTTTCTTTTTCTTTTCTTTTTTTCTTTTTCTTCTTCTTTTTCTTTTCTCTTTCTTCTTTTCTTCTCTTTTTCTCTCTTTTTCTTCTTTTTCTTCTTTCTTTTTTCTTCTTTCTTCTTTTCTTCTTTTTTTTCTTCTTTTTCTTCTCTTTTCTTTCTTTGTCTTTCTTTTCTTCTTCTTTTCTCCTTTTTTTCTTTCTTCTTCTCTTTTTCTTCTTCTCTCTTCTTGTTCTTCTTTTTTTCTTCTTTTCTTCTTTTTTCTTCTTTTCTTTTCTTCTTTTTTTCTTTTCTCCTCTCTTTTTTCTTTTCTCTTCTTCTTGTTCTTCTTCTCTTCTCTTTTTCTTCTTCTTTCTTCTTTCTTCTTTTTTTCTCTCTTCTTTTTCTTTTCTTTTCTATTTTCTTCTTCTCTTCTTTTTCTTTTCTCTTTTTCTTTTTTCTTCTTCTTTTTCCTTTCTTCTTCTCTTTTTTCTTCTTTTCTCTCTCTTTTCTATTTTCTTTCTCTCTTCTTCTTCTTTCTCTTCTTCTTTTTTTTTTTCTTCTTCTTTTCTTTCTTTTCTTTTTCTTTCTTCTTTTCTTTCTTTTTTTTCATATCTTTTCTTTTTCTTTCTATATTATCTTATCATCATTATATTATTATCATTATCATTATTATCATTATATTATTATTATTATTATTATCATTATATTAACGCCAGCTGTTCCGCTACTATCACAATAGACCGAGGCTAGACGGTCTTAAACACGAGGCCAGGTTAGCGCTCTCATGGCTGGTAGCAATCTATAGTTCTGGCACCAAGACAACGGCGCATATATTAACACACCTAACTACCTAACATACAACTATATAAACTAACGGAATTTTCACACGTAACTACCTAACATACAACTATATAAACTAACGGAATTTTCACACGTAACTACCTAACATACAACTATATAAACTAACGGAATTTTCACACGTAACTACCTAACATACAACTATATAAACTACCGGAATTTACATTTATACTATTAGCCTTGGCCAAGTCCTTTGTGATTTAAACAAAACAAAAATAAAATATAAACTAAAGTAATTAAATAAATAAAAAAAAAAAAAAAAAAAAAAATACAGAATTTTCAGTATACTACATACTAAAGTAAAACGATCATGAACTTTCACACTACTACTAACAACACTTATAAACTAAGAATTCAGTAATCTAATCAAAGAAATAAGTTAGTATGACGTTACACTAATTGAATTTAAATTACGAATTTTCACTAAGAAATAACAACAATAATAGCTTACGATTTTAACCCTTGAGGCAGAACGTAACTTTCATAGAATTAACACACTACCATCACTAATAAACATAACGAATATTAATATCTACCAGTTAATAGCTGTCCGATTATCAAAGTGTATACTACTAACTATTACTTACGATTTTATAGGCTAATAACAAGACCATTTCAATAGCGAAGGAAATATCCCGGGAACTCGAAGTTAACTTTACTACCGACTTTTCACGTACTACCTACATCACTCTATAAACTAACGTAATTCCACCTAACTACCTCTACTACTTTAATACCCTTTCCTTACTCCTCCAGCATACTTTCACCCTACGCTTCTCCTTCCTACTCCAGCATATAACTTTCCCACTACGAATTTTCCCCGCCATACTTACATCACCATTCACACCTAATTTTCCCTACTCCTTCTCACAATACTACACCATCTCTCTCCCTTTCCTACATCACTATTAACCCGTATATCTTCCTATTTACTCCTTGCACACTCTTACTGAATTTTCTCCTACTCCTTCAATATCTTTCTAAACTCCTGAATTTCCCATTCATCCATTTCTCACTTATAACTCCTTGATTTGGTGGTGGTGTACGAGTTGATTATGTGTGTTGTGTGTGTGTTGATTTTACGAGTGTGTGTGTGAGAGAACAGAGAAAGAGACGATGAGAACTAAGGAAAGAGAAACGAAGAGAAGAAGAGAGAAGGAATTTTCAGAGCAAACCAAAGACTGAAGAGAACGGAGATGAGTAAGACGAGAGTGCACTAGTGTACGATGTGTGTCGTAAGCTCTTGGATTTATAGGTGTGTGTGGTATTGTTGTGTCGTTTGCTCTTTGTGTGTGACTGAATGATGTATAGTGTAGTATGTGAAAAAAAAAAAAAAAAAAAAAAATGTTGTGTGTGGGTGTGTGTTATAGATTTACACCCATAATTACATATCTTAATATGATACTACTTATACCAGATAATTAGATACGGTACAATTGAGTTTAAGTTTGATATAGTCTGCTTGAATGCAAAATAGCGTTTTTCTTAACCTTGAGCCAGAGCATTGCCATGTATTACTTGCGTTATAGATGTTTTAGTGACTGTTGTACTTGTCATGCTAATAGGTTGTTTTTTGCTTTTTCGTAGTTTTTTGGGTAAAAACAGACCACTTCACTAGCCGAGGAAAAACCTCTAATTTTACTCTTCCCCTTTCCTATTATTTACCTCTCTCTCAAATCTCTCTTCCTCCTTTCCTTCATTACTTCTTTCCCTTTCCCCCTTTTCCCCCTTTCCCTTTTTTTTCCCCCTTTCCCCCCTTCCCTCTTCCTTCCTCCTTCCCTCCAGCCAT
>JACEEZ010007776.1:90000-110000 GCA_016584305.1 Chionoecetes opilio | reverse complement strand
TCTCTCTCTCTCTCTCTCTCTCTCTCTCTCTCTCTCTCTCTCTCTCTCTCTCCTCTCTTCTCTACTTCTCTCTCTCTCTCTCTCGTGTTGTATTTAGACGTAGAGGAAAATAGCTTACTAAAATAACCCCTACTAATACTAATACTACTACCAACCACCACCACACCACACACCACCACACATACTACCACCACCACCACCACTACTACCTACCACCACCACACACCACTCACCACCACCACCACCACCACCCACCACCACCACCAACCACCACCACCACCACACCACCACCACCACCACCACCATACTACTACTACTACTACTACTACCCTCATCACTAAGCCATATTGATATTCTTTAATGGCGAAGTAGAACAAGGGAAGTGGCAATATAAGGAGTTCCGTCTTCCGGACGCAAGTAGCAATATAAGGAATGAAGGGGGGGGAGAGAGAGAGGAGAGGAGAGAGAGGGGAGAGAGAGAGGGAAGAGAGAGAGAGAGAGAGAGGAGAGAGAGAGAGAGAGAGAGGGAGGAGAGGGAGAGAGGAGAGAGAGAGAGAGAGAGAGAGAGAAGAGGAAAACGTAAAAAGAGGAAGAAATAAAGGAAAAAAGGAAGGAAAGAAGGAAGGAAGGAAGAAAAAAAGGAAGAAAGGAAAGAAGGGAGAAAGGAAGGAAGGAAGGAAGGAAGGAAGGAACGAAGGAAGGAAGGAAGGAAGGAAGGAAGGAAGGAAGGAAGGATGGGTGGGTGGGTGGATGGATGGATGGATGGAAGGAAGGAAGGAAGGAAGGAAGGAAGGAAGGAAGGAAGGAAGGAAGGAAGGATGGGTGGGTGGGTGGGTGGGTGGGTGGGTGGATGGATGGAAGGAAGGAAGGAAGGAAGGAAGGAAGGAAGGAAGGAACGAAGGTAGGTAGGAAAGGTAGAAAGAAAAGAAGGAAGGAAAGGAAGAAAGGAAGGGAAAGAAGAAAAGGAAAAAAGAAAAAAAGTAAGGAAGGAAGGAAAGAAGGAAGGACGTAAGGCAGAAAAAATGAAAGAAAAAAAGAAAGGCAGGCAGAAACACAGACCAGAGAAGAGTCTATAGAAAGGTTTATGCGGGAGTTAATGAAAGAAAACGTGATAGGAGCGAAGGAAATAAAACTAAAACTAATGAAATTGCAACGTGTACAAAATAGTCCTATATAAATAGTTGTGACTGCTATATAGGGACAGGCATACGAGTTGCCTTTTTATAGATCTAAATATTTCCCCTTTTTTGGGGCTGAACTCACAAATAAGCTTTTAATTCCTCTTTCCCCACACACACACAAAAAAACGAGAGAGAGAGAGAGAGAGAGAGATGAGAGAGAGAGAGAGAGAGGAGGGAGAGAGAGAGAGAGAGAGAGGAGAGACGAGGAGAGAGGGAGAGAGGAGAGAGAGAGAGAGAGAGAGGAGAGAGGGGAGGGAGAGAGACGAAAGAGAGAATAGAGAGAATGAGGGAATGAGGAGAGATGAAAGAAGATTGAGAGAGAGAGAGAGAGGAGAGAGAGAGAGAGAAGAGAGAGAGATGAGAGAGAGGAGAGAGAGAGAGAGGAGAGAGGAGAAGAGGAGAGAGGAGAAGAGAAGAGAGAGAACGAAAGGTAATAAAAATGCAGGGAAAGTAAAGAGAGAGAGAGAGAAGAGAGAGAGAGAGAGGAAGAGAGAGAGAGAGAGAGAGAGAGAGAGAGAGAGAGAGAGAGAACGAAAGGATAATAAAAATGCAGGGAAGGAAGAGAGAGAGAGAGAGGAGAGAGAGAGAGAGAGAGAGAGAGAGAGAGAGAGAGAGAGAGAGAGAGAGAGAGAGAGAGAGAGAGAGAGAGAGAGAGAGACGAAATTCTTCAAACATCAAACATCAAACATCATATATGAGTAGCTATAAGCCTGAGTAGTTGTAGAGACTTGTTTGGGCTAAGTTAAATTGGTAGTTCTTGTATATACACTGATATATATAGGGACAGGTCATATGAGTTTACTTCTTATATATCTAAATGCTTCCACTTTTTTTGGGGCTCACCTCACAAATAAGCTTTCCAAATCCTTTCCCCACAAAAAAGGTAAATAAATAAATAAATATATAAAATAACTGTAGGAGTAAACATATAACTATCTACATAACCACTACCGTAGATAACAGTCAAGTCGCCACCTGCAGTCATGTCGCCAGCCGCCAAATATTACGAATGATAGCATTACTACTGATTTTTATGTGCCACTGAAGATGATATGATACACAGTAGTTTATATCATGACTGTATAATCTACCCTGTTTCAGCGTTGTTTTATGCTTTGTATCTGCAAGTATAGACGGTTTACAATTTCACTACGCGTTTTTTTTCCGGGCAACGACAGCGGTACGACACTCAGTAAATAAAGACTAGATGGCGACTTTATTGTTGGTAGCCACTTTGTAGATATTTTTGTCATTTGTTCATTTATAGCCCTACTATGACACAGATGAAGACACAAAATGACACAGACTCTCCAGATAGCCCTTTCTAACTGTCCTGAAATCATGCATGTAGAAATGTAACTCTTAACACGTCTGTAATCAGAAAAAAAAGTTGTCCTGGCGACTTTACTGTTATCTACGGTACACATATCCACCAAAATAAAAAAAAAGTTATATTTATTACTGCTTATGAAACTACGCCCCCCCAAAAAAAAATATATATATATATATATGAAAAACGTTTACTGACCCATAATGTTAATGTAAAAAAAAACGTTTACTGAGCCATAATGTTATTGTAAATAATAAACGTTTACTGACCCATAATGTTATTGTAAAAAATAAACGTTTACTGACCCATAATGTTATTGTAAAAAATAAACGTTTACTAGCCAATAATGTTATTGTAAAAAATAAACGTTTACTGAGCAATAATGTTAATGTAAAAAAAAACGTTTACTGAGCCATAATGTTATTGTAAAAAATAAACGTTTACTGACCCATAATGTTAATGTAAAAAATAAACGTTTACTGACCCATAATGTTATTGTAAAAAAAACCGTTTACTGACCCATAATGTTATTGTAAAAAAAACGTTTACTGAGCCATAATGTTATTGTAAAAATAAACGTTTACTGACCCATAATGTTATTGTAAAAAATAAACGTTTACTGAGCCATCATGTTATTGTAAAAAATAAACGTTTACTGACCCATAATGTTATTGTAAAAAATAAACGTTTACTGACCCATAATGTTATTGTAAAAAATAAACGTTTACTGAGCCATCATGTTATTGTAAAAAATAAACGTTTACTGACCCCATAATGTTATTGTAAAAAATAAACGTTTACTGACCCATAATGTTATTGTAAAAAAAAAACGTTTACTGAGCCCATAATGTTATTGTAAAAAATAAACGTTTACTGACCCATAATGTTATTGTAAAAAATAAACGTTTACTGAGCCATAATGTTATTGTAAAAAATAAACGTTTACTGAGCCATAATGTTATTGTAAAAAATAAACGTTTACTGAGCCATCATGTTATTGTAAAAAATAAACGTTTACTGAGCCATAATGTTATTGTAAAAAATAACGTTTACTGACCCATAATGTTATTGTAAAAATAAACGTTTACTGAGCCATAATTTTTATTGTAAAAAATAAACGTTTACTGAGCCATAATGTTATTGTAAAAAATAAACGTTTACTGAGCCATCATGTTATTGTAAAAAATAAACGTTTACTGAGCCATAATGTTATTGTAAAAAATAAACGTTTACTGACCCATAATGTTATTGTAAAAAATAAACGTTTACTGAGCCATAATGTTATTGTAAAAAATAAACGTTTACTGAGCCATAATGTTATTGTAAAAAATAAACGTTTACTGAGCCATAATGTTATTGTAAAAATAAACGTTTACTGAGCCATAATGTTATTGTAAAAAATAAACGTTTACTGAGCCATAATGTTATTGTAAAAAATAAACGTTTACTGAGCAATAATGTTATTGTAAAAAATAAATGTTTACTGAGCAATAATGTAATTGTAAAAAATAAACGTTTACTGAGCAATAATGTTATTGTAAAAAATAAACGTTTAATGAGCAATAATGTTATTGTAAAAAATAAATGTTTACTGAGCAATAATGTTATTGTAAAAAATAAATGTTTACTGAGCAATAATGTAATTGTAAAATAAACGTTTACTGACCCATAATGTTATTGTAAAAAAACCGTTTACTGCCCCATACTGTTATTGTAAAAAAACCGTTTACTGACCCATAATGTAATTGTAAAATAAACGTTTACTGAGCAATAATGTTATTGTAAAAAATAAACGTTTACTGAGCCATAATGTTATTGTAAAATAAACGTTTACTGAGCCATAATGTTATTGTAAAAAATAAACGTTTACTGACCCATAATGTTATTGTAAAAAATAAACGTTTACTCCCCAATAATAAATAAAATAGTAATTGCTTGTATAAGTAAAACATAAACTCGGTCAGATGGAAACTTTCCATTACTTCATTATGGAATTCTATTTTTCCACCTTGTTTGCTTTGACACGTGTTACAAAGGCAATGATGATGACGCAACAGTGTGTGTGTGTGTGTGTGTGTGTGTGTGTGTGTGTGTGTGTGTGTGTGTGTGTGTGTGTGTGTGTGTGTGTGTGTGTGTGTGTGTGTGTGTGTGTGTGTGTGTGTGTGAAGACAATCAAACATTCAAATGGCCAAGGATGCGGAAGTGTGTGTGTGTGTGTGTTATATATATATGTGTTTGTGTGCAGTGGCGTACCGAGGGGGGAAAGGGGGGGGCATGCGGCCATGCCCCCCCCCCCTTTGCAATGAATTTATATAATAATAAATAAATGTGTATAATATATATTATATATATATATATATATATATATATATATATATATTATATATATATATATATATATAACGTATTATATATTGCCCCCCCCTTTTCAATTTTCTGGTACGCCACTGATTGTGTGAATATGTGTGTGTGTGTGTGTGTGTGTGTGGTGTGTGTGTGTGTGTGTGTGGGGTGTGTGTGTGTATGTATATGTTGTGTGTGTGTGTGTGTGTGTGTGTGTGTGTGTGTGTGTGTGTGTGTGTGTGTGTGTGTGTGTGTGTGTGTGTGTGTGTGGTGTGTGTGTGTGTGTGTGTGTGTGTGTGTGGTGTGTTGTATATGTGTGTGTGTGTGTGTGTGTGGTGTGTGTGTGTGTATATATATGTGTGTGTGTGTGTGTGTGCGCATTAAGACAAGGCCACTACGTACGTACTACATATGTAAACTTCTCGCGTCTCGCTGGCCTTGCTGATGCCTATTTAACAGTCATGTTTGTGTGTGTGGTGTGTGTGTGTGTGTGTGTGTGTGTGTGTGTGTGTGTGTGTGTGTGTGTGTGTGTGTGGGGTGTGTGTGTGTCATTCACCCCATGGTCTTGTCCACGCTAGTTTTTGGGGAATCTTTGGGTAATGCTGGGACTTCACACACACACACACACACACACACACACACACACACACACACACACACACACACACACACACACACACACACACACACACATCTCCTGGCTCAAGCGGGACAGATAACCGCCCGAATTTGTAAGTGGAAAAATCTCCGAGAATGAGGGGGGTCGGGAATCGAACGCCGGCCCACAGAATGGTACCTGGCGCCTTAACCCACCAAACCGTTCAGGCAGGCAAAAAATAGTAAAAAAAAACTGGTAAAAGTTTTAATTGCATGTAAACTGGAATTCCAATAACAGAAAAAAAAAAAAAAACAAAAATACAACAATTACAAAAATACAATTACAAAAAACAACAACAACAATAATAATATTAATAATAATTTGACTCACACGAGGACGAATAATGGAACAGGTAGGTTTTGAGAGAGAGAGAGAGAGAGAGAGAGGAGAGGAGGAGAGGAGGAGGAGAGAGAGAGAGAGAGAGAGAGAGAGCGCTGATTTAAAGAGCTGACTAGCTGATTCTGAATATTTACTGCCCTAACTTATCTACCTTTTAAGTCATAGGTGTGATTACTAACTGTTTAATAGAGAGAGAGAGGGAGAGAGGAGAGAGGAGAGGAGAGGAGGAGAGAGAGGAGGAGGGGAGACCTTGTATACGCCTGATGTGTGATGAGAGGTGGTGTGGATGGTAGAGGAGGGTGAGGGGATGAGGTGGACCCAGAAGGGTGGAGAGAGACCTGTTCAATTGGAATTCCGAGCTTTTGGAAGGTGACTTGGTGTGTTGGGAATGTGAGTTAGGAAAGTCTGTGTGTGCTGTGCTCTTTTTTTTTTGGTTGTGACTACTAGAAAATAGGAAGCTATACGGCCGCTGAGCCTCACGATGTGTTCCTTCTCTTTTCTGTGTTTTGTACTTGTTTGTTCTGTTGTTGTGTGTTGTTGTGTGTGTGTTGTTCTGTTTCAGTCTACAGGACAATGCAATAAGTGCAGGAATCTCTACCGTTTTAAAAGATTACAAAGACTTAAAGTGAAAGAGATCTTTAATAGTTTCTCGTCATGGTCGTTTTGCTTTGTGTGTTTTGTGTTGTGTGTGTTGAGCTACGTTGTGTGCTTCTCGTTAACAGCAACACCTTACGTAAGTTCCTTGAATACTACGCTGCTGTCTTCTTTGTTCCGACATATGTGTGTTGTGTTGTGGTTTTGTGTGTGTGTGTGTTGTGTCTGCTGTCCAGACAGCTGCTAGTGGTGTCTAATTGTTAATGATATTCGATCTTTTGGAAGTTGCACTTGAGGCTCTTTGGGAGATGCCAATCTGCAGTCATCCAGGTAAAAGTCTCTTCTTTCTCCCTCCTCTCACTGCTTTCATTAATCTCCATTATTCTCCTCCTTCTCCTCTCTATTCTCTCTTCTCTCTCGTATTCATTGATAACACTATCTTTCCACTACGTACTCGTTGATTTTATTCTCTCTCTCTCTCTACTCTCTCTCTCTCTCCCCTCTCTCTCTTCTCTCTCTCCCCCATCCCTACTCTATGTCTTTCTATCACACTCACACCTACTCATCTCTTTCCTCTCTCTCTCTCCACTCTCTCTCTCTCTCTCTCTCTCTCACACACACACACACACCTTACGTCATAATGAGCTTTTTCTTTAATCACTCTCACTCTCTCTCTCTTCTCGTCACACAACACACACACCCTACGTCATAATGGGCTTTTTTCTTTAATCTCTCTCTCTCTCTCTCTCTCTCTCTCTTCCTTATCTTCTCTCTACTCTCCATTCTCTCTCTCTCTCTCTCTCCTCTCTCTCATATAGCCCTATTGTCTCGCCTAACATTTCGACTTATTTTTTCTTTAATTTGCGTAGAAGGGCATCTCCTTTAGTCTCCTTATTAAGTCTCCACTCATCTCCACTGGCTTTATGTAAGTCTCCATTAGTCTCCACTCATCTCCTTTAGTCTCCTTATTAAGTCTCCACTCATCTCCACTGGCTTTATGTAAGTCTCCATTAGTCTCCACTCATCTCCTTTAGTCTCCTTATTGTGAAAAGTCTCCACTCATTATCTTGTCCACTACGTACAATATTTGATTCTCTCTCTCTCTCTCTCTCTCTCTCTCTCTCTCTCCTCTCTCTCTCTTTCTCTCCACACAAAAAAAAAATGTCATAATGAGCTTTTCTTTAATCATTAACTCACTCTCTCTCTCTCTCTCTCTCTCTCTCTCTCTCTCTTCTCTGTCTGTCTGTCTGTCTGTCTGTATGTATGTATGTCTCTCGCTGTGTGTGTGTGTGTGTTGTGTGTGTGTGTGTGTGTGTGTGTGTGTGTTGTGTGTGTGTGTGGTGTGTGTGTGTGTGTGTGTGGTGTTGGGTCAAGAAATGGTATTACATCATCTAATCAGTAAAAGGTTTGACAGACAGGCAGACAGACAGACAGGTATAATGCACGGCTGACACGCTACCAGGGGCACGAGAGGCAATGATGATGATGATGATGATGATTGATCATGATGATAATAATAATAATGATGATAATAAAAATAATAATAAAAATGATAAAGATAACAATGATAATAATAATGATAATAATGATAATATTGATGATGATAATAGTAGTAGTAGTAGTAGTAGTAGTAGCAGTAGCAGTAGTAGTAGTAAGTAATAGTAATACATAATAGCAATAATAATAATAATATAATAATAATAATAATAATAATAATAAAATAATAATAATAATAATCGGCAACTCAACACACAGCTGATTTGAGTTGCCAAGTTTCGCTGGATAATAATAATAATAATAATAATAATAATAATAATAGTAATAATAATAATAATAATAATAATAATAATAATAATAATAATAATAATAATAATATAATAACAATAATAATAATAATGGTAGCCCCTTTCGTAGTCTCATTTCCCAACCCATTACGTAAACTTTCCATTGTAACGCAAATACAACACTCGCCACGACAATAACAGCAACCAGAAACAAAGCAATTACAACTATAACACTTATACAAAACAACATACATACAGACATACAGACATACAGACCTAACATACAGACATGACATACATACATACATACATACAGACAGACAGACAGACATAACATACAACATACATACATACTGACATACATACATACATACATACATACATACATACATAAAAGACTTTACAATAAAAACATAATGTACAAACATGAATGCATACATACATGACAACAACAAACAACATACAACAAGAAGAAGAGAGATGAGATACATACGAAAGAGAGACAGACAGAGCAACGAGAATGAGAAGACAGGAGATGAGAGAGAAGACGAGAAGACATACAAGACATAAAGAGACAGAGAGAGAGGACAGACATACAAGACGACAGACATGACATACAGACAGAGAGGGAGATCAAGAGAAAAGAAGAGAGAGATGAAAGAGAAGGAATACATGAATTAGATGAGAAAACACGAGAGATGAGAGAGAGGGGAGAGACGAGATGAGAGAGAGGAGGAGAGGAGAAGAGAGAGAGAGAGAGAGAGATGAGAGAGAGAGAGAGAGGGAAAGAGAGAGAGAAGAGGAGAGGAGAGAGAGAGGAGAGGAGAGAGGAGGAGAGAAGAGAGAGAGAGAGAGAGAAAAAAAACCCACAGGAAGAAAAAAACGTTTTTAAAGACCAGTTTAGTAGGACAAAAGAAGTAGTATAGTAGTAGTAGTAGTAGTAGTAGTAGTAGTAGTAGCAGAAACAGTAGTAGCAGTAGTAGTAGTAGTAGTTAGGGACTGGCAACTAAGCGGGCTTTGTGTTACCCATTTTTGTTGTGCCCTTGGCCAGTCCCTTTGTGATGAAAAAAAAAAAAAAAAAAAAAAAAAAAAGTAGTAGTAGTAGCAGTAGTAGCAGTAGTTAAGCAGTAGTAGTAGTAGTATTAGTAGTAGTTAGTAGTAGTAGAAAAAAAATAAACAAAAGGAAAAACGAAGAGAAAAAAAGCATACATCCCTTAATTAGCAAAAAGCAAAACAATAAGAAACAGACAAATAAAGACCCACACACAGAGAAAACAAAGACACGCAAGTAAAGCAAACAAAGATTTTAAAAAACGGGAAAGGGGGAAGATAACAAGGAAAGTGAAAGGGGATAACAAGGAAAGTAAAATAAAAAAAGGAAAAGTACAAGAAAACAAGGAAAAACGTACAAGGGGAAAAATTAACAAGGAAAAATCAAGATAAAAAGGGAAAACTACAAATAAAAAAGGAACGAAAAAGATAACAAGGGGAAAAGTACAAGAAAAAAAAAGGGAAAAACGTACAAGATAAAAAAAGGAAGTAAAAAGTAACAAGGAACGTACAAGTTTTAACAAGGAAACGTACAAATAAAAAAGGAAAAGTCAAAGTAAAAAGGGAAAAAGTACAAGAAAACAAGGAAGTAAAAGTAAAAAAGGAAAAGAAAAAAATAACAAGGAAGTACAAGATAAAAAGGAAAAACGTAAAAGATAAAAAGGAAAGTCAAGTAAAGGAAGTACAAGAAAAAAGGAATTAAAAAGGGATAACAAGGAAGTACAAGAAAAAACAAGGAACGTACAATAACAAGGAACTACAAGATAAAAGGAAGGTACAAAAAAACAAGGAACGTACAGATAAAAAGGGAAAAGGTACAATAACAAAAAATAAAAAACAAGGAACGAAACAAGATAAAAAAGGGAAAGGTAAAAGAAAAAAAAAAGGGAACTTTTACAAGATAAAAAGGAAAGGACAAGATAACAAAAAACGTAAAATAACGGGAAAAAGTACAAGATAACAAGGGAAGAAACAAGAATACAAGGAATACAAATAAAAAAGGGAAAAACGTACAGATAACAAGGAACGTACAAGATAACAAGGAAAGTACAAGATAACAAGGAACGTACAAGATAACAAGGAACGTACAAGATAACAAGGAACGTACAAGATAACAAGGAACGTACAAGATAACAAGGAAAGTACAAGATAACAAGGAACGTACAAGATAAAAGGAAAAAGTACAAGAAAAACCCAAGGAAAGTACAAGGAAAAAAAAATAAAAACAAGGAAAAAAAACAAGGAAAGTACAAGATAACAAGGAACGTACAAGATAACAAGGAAGGTACAAGATAAAAAAGGGAAACGTAAAAGAAAAAAGGAAAGGTACAAATAACAAGGAAGGGAAAACAGATAACAAGGAAACGTACAAGGGGATAACAAGGAACGTAAAGATAACAAGGAACGTAAAAGATAACAAGGAAATAAAAAAAATAAAAAGGGAATAAAGATAAAAAGGGGAAGTGAAAAGTAACAGGAAAACGTAAGATAAAAAGGGGAAAAGTACAAGATAACAAGGAACGTACAAGAAAAAAAAGGAAAACTACAAGATAAAAAGGGGAAACGAAAGGATAAAAAGGGAAAAACGTAAAAAAGATAACAAAAAAACGAAAAAAAGATTAACAAGGAAAGTGCAAGATAACAAGGAAGGTACAAGATAACAAGGAAAGTGCAAGATAACAAGGAAGGTACAAGATAACAAGGAAAGTGCAAGATAACAAGGAACGTAAAAAAAAAACAAGGAACGTAAAATAACAAGGAACGTAAAAAGATAAAAGGGAAAAACGTACAAGAAAAAAGGAAACGTAAAAAAGATAAAAAAAGGAAAGTGCAAGAAAAAAGGGAACGTACAAAAAATAACAAGGAACGTACAAGATAAAAAGGAAGTTACAAAAATAACAAGGAAACAAGATAACAAGGGGGCAAGATAAAAAAGGGGAACTACAAAAACAAAGGGAAAATAAAAGATAACAAAAATTGCAAGATAACAAGGAAAGTGCAAGATAAAAAAGGAACTACAAGAAAAACAGGAACGTGCAAGAAAACAAGGAAAAAAACAAGAAAAAAAGGAAAGTACAAAAAAAATAAAAAAAAGTAAAAATAAAACAGAAAACAATTTAATAAACAAGTTTAAAAAACATTTTTACTTATTGCTTAGCTTGTACTGAAGTTACTCAAAATACAGCAACTCTACCCTTCAAAGGTTTTAGGAAAAGGGGAGGGGGGAAGAGGGGAAAGGAGAGGAGAAGATTGGGGGGAGGGGGATAGCAAGGAAAGAGAGAGAGAGATAAGAGAAAAGGGGAGGGGAAAATGTTTTGATAAGGTTTTTTGAATAAAAAAAAAGAAAGGAGGGGGGAAAAGGGGGTTTGAAAAAAAAATTTAAGCGAGAAAAAAAAAAAGGAAAAAGGGGGGAAAAGAGGAGGTTTTAAAGAAGAAAAAAAGGAAAAAGGGGGAGGTTATAGGTAATAGGCAAACTTTTTTTCGGTGTATTCCGTTTTCGGTTCAATCACGTCACTCCCCTTTTTAAAAACCACTGTATAATAAATCACTACTATTGTCTAAAAGAATACACATTAAAAGTCAAACTAGTAAAATGCACGGCTGAGAAAGTACGGGGCTGTAAAAGATATGCGTTTAAAAGAAAGTAGCGGGAGTAGTAGAAAGTTGTAGTAGTAGTAGGGGAGGATGATACAGCCTTCTTTAGCATATTCAAGCCGTTTTTTGGTACACACTACACTCGGGTCAAGATATATCGGTCTGAGGGGTTTGTTAAAGTGGTCTGGGGGTTACTGTCGGTCTTGGTAAGTATGGTCTCGAGAGGAACTGTTTAGCCGGCGGGGTGAGAGGCCGGACTGAGTGTGTGAGAGCCTGGGTGGCAGTGGCTGGCTTGGCACGGTACGAGGGTGGGGGAGGGAGGTAGTGCCGGGAAGGAGGGGGAGAGGGTAGGGAGGGGAGAGGAGTGAGAGTAGGGAGGGATAGGGAAGGGAGAGGAGAGAGAGTAGGGAGGGGTAGGGAAGGAGAGAGAGAGGAGGGAAGGGTAAGGAAGGAGAGAGAGAGAAGAGAGAGAGAGAGAGAGAGAGAGAGAGAGAGAGAGAGAGAGAGAAGGGTAAGAAAGGGAAGGATAGAGAGGAGGAGAAGGGAAGGGAAGGGAGGAGAAGGGTAAGGAGGGAAGGGAAGGGAGAAGGGAGAGAGGAGGGGAAGGGAAGGGAGGGACGATAGATGCAGTTGCCGTATTGCACTTTTTGTTGTCCTTACGTCTTACCTCTAACTTATCACTACTTCCTATGTAAACTTGAACCTCTTACTTATTACCTAAGGCTACTAGAGTACAGAAAATCGATGTTATCCACCCTTAGAATAGCCTGAAACTAGAAATATCTTGTTGCATCTCCCTCCCTTCCTTCCGACCGCAGCTTGTTTATCATTCCCGTCCGCGCGTCACCATTCCGACCTTCACTCCCTATCTACACCTCACACACCACTTACCACGCCATCTACATCCACTACAAGGCTACATAAACCATCCATGTATATATTAAATGGGTGGAAATAGGTATAGATGGTGTAGAAGGGTGGGAAATAGTGATAGATTGAAGAGTTTTGCGTTGGCGGGACTGTGTATGTGTGTGTGTGTTGTGGAAAATTCCTCGTTCCTCGTGCGTGGTGGCTCTGACGTCACCGCGCACACCCCCGCCTCAGCCAATCAGCGCTCGCCTCACCCCCCAGCCAGCCAATCACAGCACGCCTGGCACACACACCAACCAATGAGCGAACCGTAAATTTCACGTCCTTTCCTCCCGCCAAATTTGAGAGGCAATGGATTAGGATATTAGTATAACGACCTATACTGATAAAAATGTATTAGTTAATTAGTGAAATAACCACGGGAAGAGTTGATGAGTCTGTTAACTAAGGAGACGAAGTTTGAAGAGGACCTATGAAGCGATACTAAGGTCTCATGCTTAAAATGATGCCTATGTTTACCTGATAATATGGTTAACCCTGATAAAATACAACTGAAATGTAGAAGAAGCGTAGTATTCCCTCCTGGCATCAAATATCAGTCAGTAAGCAGAAAGGGGGCAGGATTTTTCACCTCGTTAAAAAGAAGACACTAGCCTGCATGGAAACGGGTGTGGGAAAATAGCTACGGTCCGCTGAAATCATATAACTTGTTGATACGTTGCCAAGCTATTTGACGTGTTGGAGGTTAGACTAGGGCTTTGTTTAGACTACTGTAGCCTTGGTAGGGTGTGTGGCTATGTAGGGAGACGCTACATAGCCTCGCACTGCCCCGTTGAAGGATATTATACTGGGTAACCTAGTGCAGCTAAACGCGGAAGGGGGTCAACCTTCTTCATGTGACCTTTGACGCTTAATTAATATAGAAGGGAATTTTCGCCTCGTTCAAAAAATTGTGTATAGTGCAGTATTTCCCAACCTATTCAAAAGATTTCCGTGTGTGTTCAAAAATATATATATACATGATTTGAGTTGGGCTTGTGTTATCTCGTCTCCTTATCTCCTTGACTTGACCTCTCTTAATGCAAGGGAGAGGCGTGATAAATAAAATAATTGAACAAATGTTTAGTACTGTTTAGCGTTTTTAATCTATAGACTATATCAGTATTTCCTAACCTGGGGGAAATATCAGGGTTCTAAGGGACCGAGATTATCCTGAGGGACATCTAAATTACTAGCATTTAGTCGACAGGAAAAAATATGTCTTAGAATACGGCTATTGACTGTTCTTCAAGTATACCCACGACCTTGGCCTCGGTCAGGGGGTGTACGGCCTTGCTCGGGGGTGTCTATATACCTGTGTTAGGAAATTTATTACCTGTGTTAGGAAATGTTAGCAAGGAAATTTTGTGTTCTGGCTAATTTTTTTCACATGTAGGGGGAAATCCAGATGGTTGAACTGATTGAAGGGGGAAAGCCAGATGGTTGAACTGATTGAAGGGGGAAATCCAGATGGTTGAACTGGTTGAAGGGGGAAATCCAGATGGTTGAACTGATTGAAGGGGGAAATCCAGATGGTTGAACTGATTGAAGGGGGAAAGCCAGATGGTTGAACTGGTTGAAGGGGGAAAGCCAGATGGTTGAACTGGTTGAAGGGGGAAATCCAGATGGTTGAACTGGTTGAAGGGGGAAATCCAGATGGTTGAACTGGTTGAAAGGGGGAAATCCAGATGGTTGAACTGGTTGAAGGGGGAAATCCAGATGGTTGAACTGATTGAAGGGGGAAATCCAGATGGTTGAACTGATTGAAGGGGGAAAGCCAGATGGTTGAACTGATTGAAGGGGGAAATCCAGATGGTTGAACTGATTGAAGGGGAAATCCAGATGGTTGAACTGGTTGAAGGGGGAAATCCAGATGGTTGAACTGATTGAAGGGGGAAAATCCAGATGGTTGAACTGATTGAAGGGGGAAATCCAGATGGTTGGAACTGGTTTGAAGGGGGGAAATCCAGATGGTTGAACTGATTGAAGGGGGAAATCCAGATGGTTGAACTGGTTTGAAGGGGGAAATCCAGATGGTTGAACTGGTTGAAGGGGAAATCCAGATGGTTGAACTGGTGAAGGGGGAAATCCAGATGGTTGAACTGGTTGAAGGGGGAAATCCAGATGGTTGAACTGATTGAAGGGGGAAATCCAGATGGTTGAACTGATTGAAGGGGGAAATCCAGATGGTTGAACTGATTGAAGGGGGAAATCCAGATGGTTGAACTGATTGAAGGGGGAAATCCAGATGGTTGAACTGGTTGAAGGGGGAAAGCCAGATGGTTGAACTGATTGAAGGGGGAAATCCAGATGGTTGAACTGGTTGAAGGGGGAAATGACAGAACCAAGGTTGTGGACCACTGGCTACTATAGTGTATCGAGAGCGTTGGGAGTCCCTATTACTACTGTTGTTGTTGTTATTGCATGACGCACAAGCTATCCCATGCGTCATCACAGCTCGGGGTAAAAAACTTCTCTCTCTCTCTCTCTCTCTCTCTACCTGGAACTGTCGCCGATCGGAACTCTCGCCGCCGTGAGCGAGTGTTCCAATTCTTGATATTACAGAAAACATTACCGAAATTACCTTGATATATCACATGACCGAACAAAACAATAAATTATATGATCTATGTACTATGATCTCTCTCTCTCTCTCTCTCTCTCTCTCTCTCTCTCTCTCTCTCTCTCTCTCTCTCTCTCTCTCTCTCTCTCTCTCTCCGAACCCGATTTCCTCCCTGCATTTACAGAAAAAATGCTAAGTACTACGATTTTTTTCCTCTCCGAATAAAATTTTCTTACCTGTCACCGAAAAAATAAATAAATAAGTACTATGATATCTCTCTCTCTCTCTCTCTCTCTCTCTCTCTCTCTCTCTCTCTCTCTCTCTCTCTCTCTCTCTGCCTCTCTCTCTCTTTCTCTCTCTCTCTCTCTCTCTCTCTCTCTCTCTCTCTCTCTCTCTCTCTCTCTCTCTCTCTCTCTCTGCCTCTGCCTCTCTTCTCTCTCTCGTGAGGAATACTGTATTTACGAAGTTCTGTTTACCTAGTTTATAAAGGAAATAAGGAAAAACTGGTTCACCAATAGGGTGGTAAGTGATTGGAATGGACTCAGTCGTCAGGTAGTTGCAAAAGTGCAGTCAATAGGGAGTTATAATAGGAGGCTAGATAAATTCATGGATGGGAATGAAAGGTGGATGTAGGTAGTGTTAAGTAACAGGAACTACCACGTGTAGGTCTCACGGCCTCTTGTAGCTTCCTTATTTCCTTGTGTTCCTTGTGTTCTCTCTCCATGGCAGTGCTTGATCACAGCCTCTCTCTCTCTCTCTCCCGCCTCTCTGTCCCTCCATGGCAATGCTTGATAGTGCCTCCGCCGCCCGCCCAGCCCGCTGGCCCGGCCAGGCATCGCTGCGCAGGTGCCCCGACTGGCGGAGGGAGGACGACTTGGATAGGGTAGAGGGAAGAGAGATAGAGAGAGAGATCATAGTAGTATAGAGGAACAGTAGAGAAGATGGCATCATGAGTACTGAGAGATATCGAAGTTTATTCGGTAAGCAGAACGAAAGATGAGGTCGGGAGAGAGAGAGAGAGACGAGTGAGCGGGGAGAGGAGAGAGAGAGAGAAGAGAGAGAGAGAGAGAGGAGAGAACAGGAATGGAACAGAGAAAATCGGCTGGTAGAAGGAGAGAGAGAGAAGAGAGAGAGAGAGAGAGAGGAGAGAGAGAGAGAGCAGAGAGAAGGAGAGAGGAGAGAGAGAGAAGAGAGGAGACGAGAGAGAGAGAGAGAAGAGAGAGGAGAGAGAGAGGAGAGGAGAGAGAGAGAGAGGAGAGAGAGAGAGAGAGAGACGAAGGCATTTTCCATTGGAGATCGGCCTCAGTAAACTCCCCCCCCCCCCCCTTCCCCCCCCGTCACACATTCGCTCTTAAAGCTGCATCATAATAACCAAGAGAGGAACCTGGCTGGGTCTCGATCGTCTCACAGAGTTACTTCACCTATACGGCCTCTTGTAGCTTCCTTATTTTCTTATGTTCTTATGTTCTGATATGTCCTATGTTACTTTATCGTTCTGTTCAAAATGATGTGTTAAGAGTTGACCTAGTTTTGTATGTCCTCAATAAGAACTTAGAACAATAATAACAACAATAATAATAATAATAATAATAATAATAATAATAATAATAATAATAATAATAATGATAAAAAGGAACGTCGCTGCATTTTGATATTCTCACGAAATTACCTCACCTCTATTTTCTGTTATTTTATATTCTTATGTTCAGAGTTACGTGTTCAATTGACCTACTTAAAGTTATACGTCCTTAATAACAACTTAAAACACTACTACTACTACTACTACTACTATCACCATTCCCACTACCACTATTACTACTATTCCTACCACTACTACTACTACTACTACTATCACCATTCAACTACCACCACCACTCCTACTACTATTCCCACCACCACTACCACCATTCCCACCACCCCCACCACCATTACCACCACCACCACCATCATCCTTCCCACCACCACTACCACTACTACTACTACTACTACTACTACTACTACTACCACCACCACTACCACCACTACTACTACCACCACCACACCACCACCCCCACTACCACCACCATCACTACCACCACTACCCCCACCCCCACCCCCACCACTACCACCACCCCCACCATCACCACCACTGACACTACCACTACCACCACCCCCACCACCACTACCACCACCACCACCACTACTACTACTACTACTACTACCACCACCCTCACCACCACTACTACCACCACCACCACTACTACCACCACCACCACCACTACCACCACCACCACTACTACCACCACCACCACCACTACTACCCACAACCAAACCATCACCACCTGTTCCCCCACCTAACAATGAGTCCCCTAACACCCACACAAGCATTGTCACGCCTTCGTCAGGTAATACAATCAGATAGAGTGAACACCTATAGTCTATTTTATTTAATATGGTCAAAATGCAGTAAGGAGACCACGCCCCCTGCCTTTCTCCCACTGTCTACGGGGCAGCTGATTGGTGCACTCAATGGCCATCATGTGTACAGGTTACTCGTATCATTATCACTACCAAACACACTATCCTCACTACATAATAGCACGTGACCACTGGGAATTTTGACCATATTAAATAAAATAGACTATACACACTTATACTTACTAACATATACTTATACATATGCCTGGGAGGGGTAAGAGAAGGGAGGTGGCAAGGATAATATATTCGTACAAGTAATGTAATATAAGTATATGTAAGTGTAATGGTTCTATTAAGTTTCTATTATTAAGTAACCATATAAGTGTAATGTATGTATATGTAAGTGGATTGGTTCTATTAAGTTTCTATTATTAAGTAACTATGTAAGTGTCATGTAAGTATATATAAGTGTAATGGTTCTATTGAGTTTCTATTATTAAGTAACTATGTAAGTGTCATGTAAGTATATATAAGTGTATTGGTTCTATTGAGTTTCTATTATTAAGTAACTATGTAAGTGTCATGTAAGTATATATAAGTGTAATGGTTCTATTGAGTTTCTATTATTAAGTAACTATGTAAGTGTCATGTAAGTATATATAAGTGTAATGGTTCTATTAAGTTTCTATTATTAAGTAACTATGTAAGTGTCATGTAAGTATATATAAGTGTAATGGTTCTATTAAGTTTCTATTATTAAGTAACTATGTAAGTGTCATGTAAGTATATATAAGTGTAATGGTTCTATTAAGTTTCTATTATTAAGTAACTATGTAAGTGTCATGTAAGTATATATAAGTGTATTGGTTCTATTAAGTTTCTATTATTAAGTAACTATGTAAGTGTCATGTAAGTATATATAAGTGTAATGGTTCTATTTAGTTTCTATTATTAAGTAACTATGTAAGTGTCATGTAAGTATATATAAGTGTATTGGTTCTATTGAGTTTCTATTATTAAGTAACTATGTAAGTGTCATGTAAGTATATATAAGTGTAATGGTTCTATTAAGTTTCTATTATTAAGTAACTATGTAAGTGTCATGTAAGTAGATATAAGTGTAATGGTTCTATTAAGTTTCTATTATTAAGTAACCATATAAGTGTCATGTAAGTATATATAAGTGTAATGGTTCTATTAAGTTTCTATTATTAAGTAACTATGTAAGTGTCATGTAAGTATATATAAGTGTAATGGTTCTATTAAGTTTCTATTATTAAGTAACCATATAAGTGTCATGTAAGTATAATAAGTGTAATGGTTCTATTAAGTTTCTATTATTAAGTAACTATGTAAGTGTCATGTAAGTATATATAAGTGTAATGGTTCTATTAAGTTTCTATTATTAAGTAACTATGTAAGTGTCATGTAAGTATATATAAGTGTAATGGTTCTATTAAGTTTCTATTATTAAGTAACCATATAAGTGTCATGTAAGTATATATAAGTGTAATGGTTCTATTAAGTTTCTATTATTAAGTAACTATGTAAGTGTCATGTAAGTATATATAAGTGTAATGGTTCTATTAAGTTTCTATTATTAAGTAACTATGTAAGTGTCATGTAAGTATATATAAGTGTAATGGTTCTATTAAGTTTCTATTATTAAGTAACTATGTAAGTGTCATGTAAGTATATATAAGTGTAATGGTTCTATTAAGTTTCTATTATTAAGTAACTATGTAAGTGTCATGTAAGTATATATAAGTGTATTGGTTCTATTAAGTGTCTATTATTAAGTAACTATGTAAGTGTAATGTAAGTATATACAAGTGTAATGGTTCTATTAAGTGTCTATTATTAAGTAACCATGTAACTGTAATGATTCAAATAGCTGACCTAGTTTTTTGTCCTCAATAAGAACTTGGAACAATAATAATAATAATAATAATTGTAATATCACCCGGAGGCAGACAGACACAGACAAAAACAACAACAACAACCAGACAAAGAGTTACCTGAAGTACTAGTGCAACATATACATAATAAAGTATAATAATAATAATAATAATAATAATAATAAAAAGGAACGTCGCTGAGTTTTGACGTTTGTTCTCAGACTATTGATATCCCTCTCGGTCAGCTTGTCTAGACCGACTGTTGGAATCATTACATTTGTATTTTCCTTGGGAGGTTGGACGGTGGGAAGGGTCAACTTCTTTGGTGGGAAGGGTGCTGCCCATCAACTCTACCTTCG
>JACEEZ010007776.1:40000-70000 GCA_016584305.1 Chionoecetes opilio | reverse complement strand
CGTACAGCTGTCGTCGTCGCCCGAAAAAAAAATGCGTAGTGAAATTGTAAACCGTCTATACTTGCAGATACAAAGCATAAAACAATGCTGAAACAGGGTAGATTATACAGTCATGATATAAACTACTGTGTATCATCTTCAGTGGCACATAAAAATCAGTAGTGAGGCTATAATTCGTAATATTTGGCGGCTGGCGACATCACTGCAGGTGGCGACTTGACTGTTATCTACGGTAGTATATTTCATGTATTTCAGGTAATAAACATGATTTCCCCCCATGTAAATACTGGCTTGTTTGGTAAATGCCCAACATCTACAAAACGCAATTCAAAAATAATAATAAATAAACAAGAAAAAAATCATCAAATTATCAAGAAACATCAAAGTTCATCAGAAATCAATACTTTCGCCTAAAAAATTAAATAAAAACTAGGACAGAAAGTTTACATATTAGTGATATCATCCCTCCCTCAGCCATTCAGTTGGGAATTTCAAGGCATCCCGCGATTTGCAGTCAAGTCTATGAAGGCACAGTCTCTCGCAACATGAGTGAAGGCCATTCAACAATTATCAAACCATTAAACTAACCCCCCACGAAGGGATGTCTTTAGCCATAACAAAACCGTACATTTATATATCTTTAAACTACAGTACTACCTTTGTGATGACGATTTACTCTCCATGGCGTACAAACTGTCCTTATCACTGCACTGAGACACACTGACAACTGAGCAGACTAGAGTGCGAACAGCCAAGACAAACCACTCAGCTGACTCAAGGCATCAGTGACAAAAAGTAGGAAGTAACGGGAGTGTGATATAGACAAGGCTCCTGTCCCCTTGCCCTGAACTTTTGTCTAAATACCTGCTAAATAAGGCTGTGTGATATATATGTAAGCTATAAAGTGCGTAAAGCTAAATAAAAGCATCAATTTAAGCAGCAATGGACAAAATTTAATACGTAACGAAAGTGTAAGAGAAATAAAGACAGTTTCTGTTCGCTCAGCCCTGAACTTTTGTCTAAATACCTGCTAAATAAGGCTGTGTGATATATATGTAAGCTGTAAAGTGCGTAAAGCTAAATAAAAGCATCAATTTAAGCATCAATGGACAAAATTTAATAAGTAACGGAAGTGTGAGAGAAATAAAGACAATGTTTACGTTCGCCCAGCCCTGAACTTTTATCTAAATACCTGCTAAATAAGGCTGTGTGATATATATGTAAGCTATAAAGTGCGTAAAGCTAAATAAAAGCATCAATTTAAGCAGCAATGGACAAAATTTAATACGTAACGAAAGTGTAAGAGAAATAAAGACATAGTTTCCGTTCGCTCAGCCCTGAACTTTTATCTAAATACCTGCTAAATAAGGCTGTGTGATATATATGTAAGCTATAAAGTGCGTAAAGCTAAATAAAAGCATCAATTTAAGCATCAATGGACAAAATTTAATAAGTAACGAAAGTGTAAGAGAGAAATAGACAAATGTTTCAGTTCACTCAGTCCTGAACTAATGTCTAAATGCCTGGTAAATATGGCTATAAAAATAAATATGTAAGCTATAGAATGCGTAAAGTCAATAAGAGCATCAATTCAACCATCAATGGACAAAATATAATAAGTAACGGAAGTGCAAGACGGAAAAATATAAGTCAAGGCTGAAGTCATTTCGGCCTTGAAGCCAGGAGGAAAGGGATAGTCACGTGCTATTTCGTAGTGTTTCCCTGCACCTTTCTCAGGCCAAGCAGCCTCAGAGGGTTATTGGCAGCTAAGCAGTGTGTAGGTTCGGCACCAATGGCTGACGGCATGACAACAGAGAAAAGAACAGGGGAAGAAAGAAGGAACTGGAAGCAGGGAGTTGGACTAAGCAGCTACCCAGTGTGCCAAGGGAGGAGAGAAGGAGGGAAGAATAGAGAAAGAGAGAGAGAGGGAAGAGAGGGAGGGAGAGGAGAAGGGAGAGGAGAAGAGAAGGAGAACAGGTGAATGAAAATAGGAGGGAAGAGGGAAGAGAGAGAGGAGTAGGAGAGTAGAGGGAGAAAGGGCAGCTACTAGTGGAGGGGTAATGAAGGATAGGAAATGTAGGAGAGAGGGAAGAGAGACAGTGAGGCTGCGGAGACAAGAGAGAGAGAGAGAGAGAGAGAGAGAGAGGGGGGACAGTGTAAGAGGGGAAGAGAGGATAGGAGAAATTAGAGAGAGAGAGAAAAGAAATGAAAAAAGGAGAGAGAGAGAGAGAGAGAGAGAGAGAGAGAGAGGGAGAGAAGGGACAGTGACGCAACACCTTCCTCGTCTCTTCTTGTGGCCTTTGTCTAGTCTAATTTCTCGCTTCCTAGGTCCTCTTCAATGTTAACTCCTATCCCTTATAACTATATATTTCCCTTCTTCTCTATCCTTCCTTTCTCTCCCCTTCCCTTCCCTTCCTTTCCTACCCCTTCCCTTCCCTTTTTCTACCACTTCCCTTCCTTCCTTTCTACCCTTCCCTTTCCTTCCTTCTCTTCCGATCCCTTCCCCTCCCTTCCCTTCCCTTCCTTCCCCCTTTTCCCTCTCTTTCCCTCCCCCCTTCCCTTCGCCCTCCCCTTCCTTCCCTCCCCTTCCCTTTAAACTCCCTTCCCCCTTCCTTGACCTTCCCCTCCCTTCGATCCCTTCCCTTGGCAACAGGTATCAATGCTAACTTCAACTCCTTATATATAGTTAACATTACAAACTTGTCAACTATCTAATTCACCTGGGATACTAAAACATTTGCAGCAGTTTACAGTACTTATCATCCTCATTTTGTCTCCTTTGCAAAGTTCAAGATAGTTTGACTGAAGATTTTAGTGCAATTACGGAAGATTCTTGATTCACGTCTAACTTGTTATACTAAGTTCTTGCTCTTACATGTAATTAGTTGATGAAATGATGAAAAGTGTGACTGGAATTACATCATAAGCTTGTGTGGGTCACCGATATTTACGTTGTTCTGGTAACACTGCGAGGCCTTAACTTTTATTTTTCTCTCCTCTCTCTCTCTCCCCAAGTTTTTCTCTCCTCTCTTTCAGTTTCTCTCTCTCCTTCTCTCTCCATTCTTTTATCTCCTCTTTCTCTTTCTTCCATTTTTTTCTCCTCTCTTTCTCTTAAGTTTTTTCTCTTTCAGTCTCTCTCTCTCTCCCAGCATGGATTTATAATGATATCACCTTGCTAATAATTAATAACACCCTCGTTAAAATATATTTCAATGAAGTCTCTCTCTCTCTCTCTTTAGTATATGGTTCTATAATGCTATTCTCCTCTCTCTCTCTCTCTCTTTAGTATGGTTATATAATGCTATTCACCTACCTTTCTCTCTCTCTCTCTTCTTTAGTATGGTTCAATAATGCTATCCACCTCCTCTCTCTCTCTTTAGTATGGTTATATAATGCTATCACCTCTCTCTCTTCTCTTAGTATGGCTCAATAATGCTATCCACCTCTCGCTCTCTCTTTAATATGGTTCTATAATGCTATCACCTCTCTCTCTCTTTAGTATGGTTCTATAATGCTATTCACCTCTCTATCTACTATCTCTTTAGTATGGTTCTATAATGCTATCCACCTCTCTCTCTCTAGTATGGTTCAATAATGCTATCCACCTCTCTCTCTCTCTTTAGTATGGTTCTATAATGCTATCACCTCTCTCTCTCTCTCTAGTATGGTTCAATAATGCTATCCACCTCTCTCTCTCTCTCTTTAGTATGGCTCTATAATGCTATTCACTACTCTCTCTCTCTTTTCTTTATGGTTAATAATTTTACCCCTCTCTCTTTAATATGGTTCTATAATGCTATCACCTCTCTCTCTCTCTTTAGTATGGTTCAATAATGCTATCCACCTCTCTCTCTCTCTCTTTAGTATGGTTCAATAATGCTATCCACCTCTCTCTCTCTCTCTTCTTAGTATGGTTCAATAATGCTATCCACCTCTCTCTCTCTCTCTCTTTAGTATGGTTCTATAATGCTATCACCTCTCTCTCTCTCTTTAGTATGGTTCTATAATGCTATCCACCACCTCTCTCTCTCTCTCTCTCTAGTATGGTTCTATAATGCTTATTCCTCTCTCTCTCTCTTTAGTATGGTTCAATAATGCTATCACCTCTCTCTCTCTCTATTCACCCCTCTCTCTCTCTCTCTTTAGTATGGTTATATAATGCTATTCACTTACCTCTCTCTCTCTTCTTTAGTATGGTTCATAATGTATCACCTACCTCTCTCTCTTTTAGTATGGTTAATAATGCTATCCACCCCTCTCTCTTTAGTATGGTTCTGTAATGATATTCACCTCTCTCTCTCTCTTTAGTATGGTTATATAATGCTATTCACCCCTCTCTCTCTCTTTCTCTCTCTCTAGTATGGTTATATAATGCTATCCACCACCTCTCTCTTTAGTATGGTTCAATAATGACATTCACCTCTCTCTCTCTCTTCTCTAGTATGGTTCAATAATGACATTCACCATCAATAATACACACCCTCCCTTGTCACAACACATCGAAAGTGTAGCTATTCTTACATTATTCAGCACTCAAGGTTAACGTCGCTCACTGTATAATTAATCTAACACTATTATTGCAATGTTAATAGTGTGACTGGCCCTGATAACTTGTACAGCCTTGTTTATCTACTTGTGTGTGTAGCTACAGTAAATTCTTATGTTAACGTGTAGGTAGGTTTCACGGCCTATTGTAGCTTCCTTATTTTCTTAGGTAGCTCTCACGGCCTCTTGAGCTTCTATTTTCTTAGGTAGCTCTCACGGCCTCTTGTAGCTTCCTTATTTTCTTAGGTAGCTCTCACGGCCTCTTGTAGCTTCCTTATTTTCTTAGGTAGCTCTCACGGCCTCTTGTAGCTTCCTTATTTTTTTTTTTTTTTTTTTTTTTTTTGAGGCAAGTAAATTTTTTTTTTTACATGTTAACCCTGATTTTTTTTAGAGTATTACAGTATTTAAACTTATTTTTGGGATTATAAATAGCTAGTTCTTTGTTCTATAATAGCATTTTTCTGAATAGAGCCGTGTTTTTGTCGTCCAAGCACCGTCTTGGTACGAAGACTGTTTTTTCTCGCAATTGAAAACGATTGGTTTCTGCGACAAAAACACAACAAGCTTGGTAGGGGCCGAAATAATAACAGTCCAAAACATTGCCAACACTATCACAAAGCAGTATAACACACATTTCAGCAAGTGTTATTGGAGTGGTCTTGGTAATCCAAGACGGTGCTTGGGACCACAAAAACACGGCTCTGATTTCTTAGTTGTATTATGTATTTAAACTTATTTTGGGATTATAAATAGCTAGTTCTTTGTTCTATAATAGCATTTTTGTGAATAGGCAAGTCATCACATACTTTTGAACATGCTAACCCTGATTTCTTTAGAGTATTATGGTATTTAAGCTTATTTTTGATATTATAAATAGTTCAGGCTACTGTTGTCATATTCTAAAGGTGCTTGGGTAATCATATATTATCAATGAGGTTTTTTTTAATCTTTTAGCCCCTTATCATAATGTAGCAATATAAAAAGTGTGGTTCCTTATTTAGCATTCAGTACTGCTTTAATTACACATAACATAACCTGATGTATTGCGGGAGAATGTATAATGTACTATTCTCTCTCTCTCTCTCTCTCTCTCCTAAATGTAAACGAGGATAGGTATGCAGTAACTGTACATAGTAAAAAAAAAAAAAAAAAAAAAAAAAAAAACTCGATATAACCTGATATACTTCAGAAAAATCTCGTGTTATTCTAAATTTCCTCTCTCAATATTTTTTTCCCCTTTCAGGTATTTGTAAAACCTTGTCAAGTTTTTTCCTTCTTGTATTGTTTTCACGTCTCATATTTCCTTCTACTCTCTCTCTCACGATGGAAGGAATGCAGGGAAGGGAAACTCTCCTCCTCCTCCCTCCTCCTCTTCTATCACTACTTTACGATCTCTCAAAGATTGAAGACTGGCTATCAATAACAAGACACAATACCAATCAAAATAGCTTTATATCCACGTCCCTGACCCACATAATGTATAAAGTAACAAATCTATCAAATCTTAAGAAGTAAAAATTGTTATATATTCTCTCAAAAAACTTATGCAAGAATCCTAAATATACCAAAATTTAAAAAAAGTAAAAATTCATCTCAAAAAAATTTATACCAAAATAAAAATAGGTGAAAATGTTCTCTTTCTTTCTCTCTCTCTCTCTCTCTCTCTCTCTCTCTCTCTCTCTCTCTCTCTCTCTCAGCAAAAGACAATATAACAATACTTTCTCGGTGGTGGAGTGGTTGATATTTCTACCTACAAATCCTTCACCCTTAGTTGGAATCCCGGCTGGAACATGGGGGCGACAGTCCTCCTTGAGACTCAATAATTAATGGGGGTAGGTACAGGGTTGACATAATTTCTTTCTCTGTTTGTCAATGGGATATCAATTGACTATATTAGGTGTCTCAAATTACTTCTATCTATTCTTCATAATTGCACACTCTCTCTCTCTCTCTCTCTCTCTCCTACTTCTATCCATACTTCATCATTGCATACACTCTCTCTCTCTCTCTTTATCCATCTCTCTCTCTCTTTCTTTCTTTTTCTCTCTCCTACTTCTATCCATACTTCATCATTGCATACACACTCTCTCTCTCTCTCTCTCTTTATCCATCTCTCTCCTACTTCTATCCATACTTCATCATTGCATACACACTCTCTCTCTCTCTCTCTCTTTATCCATCTCTCTCCTACTTCTATCCATACTTCATCATTGCATACTCTCTCTCTCTCTCTCTCCAACACTCTATCATAACCTCCTACTTCATAAGGATATCATCTTTGTGCGATATTCAGAAACCGTGAGCTGAATTTTCTCTGGCTACAATATTTAAAGGACAAAGATATTGGTGAACAGTGGTAAAGGAGAAGTATGAATTGTATGTCTGCTATCTACCTATCTCTTGTAGCTTCCTTATGTTCCTATGTTCTTATGTGTGCTTTCTTTTTATCTCTTAGTGGTAAAGGAGAGAAGTATGAATTGTATGTCTGCTATCTATCTATCTATCTCTTGTAGCTTCCTTATGTTGGTATCTATCTATCTCTCGTAGCTTCCTTATGTTGGTATCTATCTATCTCTTGTAGCTTCCTTATGTTGGTATCTATCTATCTCTTGTAGCTTCCTTATGTTCCTATGTTCTTATGTGTGCTTTCTTTTGATCTCTTAGTGTAGGGAATGACAGTGTTGAGGATGAGATGGAGAAGAGAGGGGAGTGTGCTGGACTATCTTTAAGTAGTGGTGGCCCTGAAATGATAGGATATGTGTGTGTGAGAGAGAGATTGAGATTAAAAGCAAGAGAGAGAGAGACAAAGAGAAAAATCCTTGCAGTTAATACCAAAGGTGGGCATTCCACAATTTTAGTCCGCAATTCTGCAACTTGCGGAATGGGTAATTCGGTTGCGGAATTGCGCAATTACGGATGCCTGAAAAAAATGCAGAATTGCGGGTTGCGGACCGGCAAAATTTTGAAACGCAATCGCAATAATTGTGACGGTGACCACCTTCAAGTGGCAAGTGCCCGCGTGACCATAAGTTCCCACCAAATATTGTGGAGACGACACTGCCAACTGCCAACTTGCCAAGTGTAGCACAGTCACTCAGTCAGTGTGTGCTGGAACTTGGGATTGAGAGTGTGTACGCTGGCCGTGTGTGTGATTAGTTGCCAACCTCCACATGCTGAACCAGAAGAAGTGGGAGGAGGAGGAGGAGGAGGAGGAGGAGGAGGAGGAGGAGGAGGAGGAGGAGGAGGAGGAGGAGGAGGAGGAGAGAGGAGGAGGAGGAGGAGGAGGAGAAGATTAGTAGATTACTTAGATGAGTGATTACTAGCCAGTAGACTGTGGTGTAAAAGTAAAGAAAAACACTAAAAGAGACCAAGACTTAATTGTGAAGGACAAGTAACAAGTAGAGACAGAAACAGAATAGGAATACACAAGTATTAAACACTAATAAAGAGTCTACAGACATTTTTTGTTTTAATTGTAGGTGTCAAAATTAGTTTGCGGAATTGCGGAATTGCGATTGTGAAAAGGCCTATCTGAAAAAAATTGCGGAATTGCGATTGCGAAAAGGCCTATCTGAAAAAAATTGTGGAATTGCGATTGCGAAAAGGCCTCTCTGAAAAAAATTGCGGAATTGTGATTGCGAAAAGGCCTATCTGAAAAAAATTGCGGAATTGCGATTGCGAAAAGGCCTATCTGAAAAAAATTGCGGAATTGCGATTGTGAAAAGGCCTATCTGAAAAAAATTGCGGAATTGCGATTGCGAAAGGCCTCTCTGAAAAAAATTGCGGAATTGTGATTGCGAAAAGGCTATCTGAAAAAAATTGCGGAATTGCGATTGCGAAAAGGCCTATCTGAAAAAAATTGCGGAATTGCGATTGTGAAAAGGCCTATCTGAAAAAAATTGTGGAATTGCGATTGTGAAAAGGCCTATCTGAAAAAAATTGTGGAATTGCGATTGCGAAAAGGCCTATCTGAAAAAAATTGTGGAATTGCGATTGTGAAAAGGCCTATCTGAAAAAAATTGTGGAATTGCGATTGCGAAAAGGCCTATCTGAAAAAAATTGTGGAATTGCGATTGTGAAAAGGCCTATCTGAAAAAAATTGTGGAATTGCGATTGTGAAAAGGCCTATCTGAAAAAAATTGTGGAATTGCGATGTGAAAAGGCCTATCTGAAAAAAATTGTGGAATTGCGATTGTGAAAAGGCCTATCTGAAAAAAATTGTGGAATTGCGATTGCGAAAAGGCCTATCTGAAAAAAATTGTGGAATTGCGATTGTGAAAAGGCCTATCTGAAAAAAATTGTGGAATTGCGATTGTGAAAAGGCCTATCTGAAAAAAATTGTGGAATTGCGATTGCGAAAAGGCCTATCTGAAAAAAATTGTGGAATTGCGATTGTGAAAAGGCCTATCTGAAAAAAATTGTGGAATTGCGATTGTGAAAAGGCCTATCTGAAAAAAATTGTGGAATTGCGATTGCGAAAAGGCCTATCTGAAAAAAATTGTGGAATTGCGATTGCGAAATTGGAAAAAAAATTGCGATGCCCACCTCTGGTTAATACAGACTCTGGCATGACAAAGGTATGCAGTGAAGAGAGCTAACTAACCTATACCACTTGTTGAAGGCTGTGGAGAACGCTGAGTGGTGAGGACAAACTCTGCTGCTCTGAGACGATGAACAGAGACCGACGTAAAGGAGGCATTGCATTGCAGGGTGATAGGCTAGTCTCTCACCAGGGTAGAACAAGAAGTTACGGATTCAAGCTGGAAAAGCGTAATTTAAAAAAGAAATAGGGAAAAACTGGTTCACAAATAGGGTGGTGAATGATTGGAATGGACTCAGTAGACGGGTAGTTAGTGCAGAGTCATTAGGGAGCTTCAAAAGGAGGCTGGATAGGTTCATGGATGGGGATGAAAGGTGGATGTAGGTAGTGTTAGGTGACAGGAACTACCATGTGTAGGTCTCACGGCCTCTTGTAGCTTCCTTATGTTCTTATATTGTCCCAGGCTGAGGTCCATCAATCAAGACAGTCCTGTAAGCATCAAAATAATCATATCATTTACTGTCAACAACACTGTAGTCACCACTGCACTAAAGTCGCCATGGTGAGGATTGTGACATTTTTTCTTCCTCTAATTATTTTGTATCATTGTTTTTCACCTAATTATTTTTTGACCTAACCTCAGGACACATTTATATCATTCTTCTTCTTCTTCTTCTTCTTCTCTATATCACTCTCTATTACTTTTCTTACTCTAATTATTTCTCTCCTCTTATTATTGTATCTTATTAAATATCTTATTATATATTTCCTCTATTTATTTAGTGTATTTATTTTCTATTATTTATCTTACTATCTATTTCCTCTATTCACTCCCTCATTTCTTACCTCAGGCCACATGCGTCGAGAGATTCACGCCCACAATGTTGACTTGCCGGCCCTTGTAGCGGCCCGCGATGTCCCTCTCGACGTGGCCCTGCAGCTCCCTGGCCCGGTCCGCCATGAGGGCCAGCTGGGGGGCCAGGCGCTTCTGTTCCTCCCGAGTGGCCGCCTTACGCTTCCTCGCGTTCTCCTGCAGGGCGGCCAACTTGTCCCCCACCGCTAGCTTGGCCTGTAGCGTCTCGGCCAGGCGGTCCACGTATCTGTTGGGTGGAGGGGTGGATGGGTGAGTGGATGGGTGAGTGGATGGGTGGTTAGATGGATTAGATGGATAGGGATTGTATACAAAGGGAAGGATACTTTAAAAAAATAGTTCATCCTCCTCCCATTTCCTCTCCTCCCTTTCTTCTCCTCCTCCTCTCCTCCCTTCCTTGTCCCACCTCCTTCCTTCTCCCCCCCTTCCTCCTCCTCGTCCCTCCTTCCCCTCCCCCCCTTCTTCCTCCTCCCCCTCCCGCCTTCTTCCTCCACCTATCGTTTTTATATGATAATTATAAATGATCACATATCAGATGACGCTGGGCAGCCGTGGCACTGCATGGGAGAGCTGGGACTCCCACTAGTAAGGCTAAGGATCATTCAAACTTGCTTGAATTATGGAAAGTTATTAAAAAAATTGAACTGGCCTGAAACAGGTCGCATTATCCGAAGTTTGAATTATACGGGTTCGATTTAGAGAGTGTTTACATTATCACGGCGGAGGACATCCCTGGGTGGGGGTCTTTTTGTGTTACCATTATAGTGGGCTTGGCTACTATCAAGTTAGGAGGTTATAATGCAGGGTTAGATTTAGTTTTTGAATGGCCTTCACTCTTATGTTGAGAGAGACTGTCCCTTCGTTTGTGCCTTCATAATACATTTGACTGCAAATCGCGGGATGCCCTAAACCCAAAAATTACCTCCTTCATTACCTCACCTTCCTCTTCTCACACACACACACACATGGGCGGAGCGAAGACAGACGGGCGGTCTTCTTAAAACCCGAGCCCCTGTCCACCCGCAGTGAATGGGTACCGGGTGTTAGCCGGGGGTTTGTGACCCGCCTCCCGGGGTGGTGGCTTCCCCCAACACTAAGCACTAAGGATGAATGATAAAAATAATGTAGCTATGGAGACGGGGCCATACGAGTGTTGCTCAGGCCCTGTAAAACACAACTAGGTGAATACACACACACACACACACACACACACACACACACACACACACACCCACACCCACACACACACCCACACCCACACACCTAGGGGAGCAGCTGATGAGTAGTAGGTGCTGCATGCGTGTGGTGGACAGCCGGCCAATCACCACCCTGGCCTGCGCTCCCATGGCCCTCACAGAGTCGGCCGAGTGGCTCTGCACGCTGGCCGGGGCGCTGGAGAACTGACTCAGGCAAAACACTGTGCCCTCCGTCTCCAGCTCAGAGGCACGCTGACTCAGGAACCCAGCAAGCTGAGGGGAAAATGAGGGGGTGTGAGGGGATGTGTACCAGATGAAGGGAAATGAGGGTATGTGTGTCTATGTCAGGAATGGAGGGAAATGACAAAGAGGACATGTGTGTACGGGACGTAGGAGCCACAAGAGCCATGTCAGGAATGGAGGGAAATGACAGAGGACATGTATGTATGGGACGTAGGAGCCACAAGAGCCATGTCAGGAATGGAGGGAAATGACAAAGAGGACATGTGTGTATGTATGGGACGTAGGAGCCACAAGAGCCATGTCAGGAATGGAGGGAAATGACAAGGAGGACATGTGTGTATGGGACGTGGGAGCCACAAGAGGTCATACAAAGAAGCTTAAAAAGACAAGGTGCATGAAGGACATCAAGAAGTACAGGTTTCCCTATCAGTGCATTGATATGTGGAACAGCCTGGACAGTGAAATTATAGATGCCAAAAATATTCATGTTTTTAAAGCTAAGATTGACCCATTGAGACAAGGAGACGGGACCCCACCAGTGTAACTCATCTACCGTCTATCACAACTAGGTAAATACACACAAGGAACATATGAGTAGCTTTTCACTTCATGGACAAAACATACAATGAACAAAATTATCACCACTAAAATAAAACCAAAACTAGAATATTCAGAAATTGTTCGGTAGGTACTCAAAATTAAACATATCAGACTCTATTGGGAAATTAAAAAAACATGGACACACACACATACACACACCCACGCACCTCATGCAGCTCGTCAATGAACTGAGTGCGTGTCTTTGGGTTGAGCAGTAGGGTGCGTGCGTCGTCCCCCCGCGCCACGCCCCCCGACACACCCGAGTCCTCCACCTCAATGTCCAACACTGCCGCCTCATCCACCTGTGTGCGGGAGTGGAGTGAGAGAGAGAGTGAGTGAGAGTAAGAGAGGGAGTGAGAGAAAGGGAGAGGGAGAGAGGGAGGGAGTGAGAGTGGGAGGGAGAGGGAGAGAGACACAAGACAGAGAGAGACATACAGAGAGAGAGACACAGACAAAGAGAGAGACACAGACAGAGAGAGACACAGACAAAGAGAGAGACAGACAGAGAGACACAGACAAAGAGAGAGACAGACAGAGAGAGAGACACATACAGACAGAGAGAGAGACACAGACAAAGAGAGAGACAGACAGACAGAGAGAGAGACATACAGAGAGACACAGACAGACAGAGAGAACAGGAGTAAGACAAAGAAAAAAAAGAATACCTACACAGAAAATAAGGAAAAAGAGCACAAGATAAAAAAAGGAGGCAGAGAAGGAAGAAAAAGGAGGCAAAACATAAATATTCTCAGGGTACTAAGGTAAGGGGTACTTTTAGGGGTACTAAGCGACTCACCTCCCCCACCCCCCAGTCTATCTCCTGCGGCTGCCCCTCCCCCCCCAGGGCCCCCCAGTCAATGCCCCCGCTGCTGTCCCCGTCACCCGCCGCTGGTGCACCAAAGTCAATGCCGTCACCGTCGCCACCGTCGCCAAAATCAATCTGAAATGAGGTTGACGGATTAAATATTTGCCGATTAAGCTGCTTTGTGTTTGGGAGAAGGCATTGTGGGTTAGAAATAAATAAATAAATAAATAGATATAGGTTTACCAAGGTGTTATTTTTTGTTTTCTCTCCTGGAAGCAAAATTCCCTCTATAAAAATTCCCTAAAAATTCCCTAAAAAAATACCTCAATTTTTGTGTTTCATGTATAAATGAATTCCTATTTTTATTCATGTTCTAATTTCATTCTATCACTGAAGCAATTTGCAATAACTATAAGGAAAAAATATGTCACTCTCTCCATGAAACATATAAATAAATTCTTATATTGGATCTCTATTCTTTTCCTAATGTCATTATAGTAACAATTTCCAGTACAGGTTGAAGTTCCCAAACTCGGCCTCCCAAGACTCGGCAACACCCAAAACTCGGCTATGGTTTCGGATTTTCCAAAACACGGCAGAACACCCAAAACCCGGCGCGTAGTTGCCGGGTCGGCCGCTGGGTGCCACCACACTAGGCCGCTGGGTGCCACCACACTAGGCCGCTGGGTGCCACCACACTAGGCCGCTGGGTGCCACCACACTAGGCCGCTGGGTGCCACCACACTAGGCCGCTTGGTGCCACCACACTAGGCCGCTGGGTGCCACCACACTAGGCCGCTGGGTGCCACCACACTAGGCCGCTGGGTGCCACCACACTAGGCCGCTGGGTGCCACCACACTAGGCCGCTGGGTGCCACCACACTAGGCCGCTTGGTGCCACCACACTAGGCCGCTGGGTGCCACCACACTAGGCCGCTGGGTGCCACCACACTAGGCCGCTGGGTGCCACCACACTAGGCCGCTTGGTTTCTCCCGCCGATTTGTTTGTTGTTATTGTTCAGTGGTGTTGTGACTGTAGAGTTGTGTACACTGTTATTTTGTGTACTTCTACAGGTCTGTTATTGGTATTATGGCTCCCAAACGTCCAGGAATCCATAGAATCCAAATAATTTTGCCCGTGATTTTTTTTCATGTGTTTTTCATGCTTTTTTCCCCCTTAACATATCTACGTTCTAAAAGTCGGAAAATTCCATTACTCGGCTCGGCGCTGGTCCCGAGGTTGCCGAGTTTGGGAACTTCAACCTGTATAAGGAAAAAAACTCAACTTGCTCTCTCACTCACTCACTCACTGTCTCTCTCTCTCTCTCTTCTTTTTTTAATGTCATTCTAATACTCTCATTTTACAGTACGTATAAGGGAAAGAACTGTCAACCTTCTCACTCTCTCTCTCTGTCTCTGCTCCCCCCTCCTCACCTCTCCCTCCTTCCCCTCCTCCTCCTCCTGCGTTGCCCCCACGACCAGCGGCGGCTCCTCCACGCTGCAGGGCGCCTCCCCGTACAGCCACTCGTAGGTGGTGGTGTTGCCGTGCTCTGGGGGGGGCAAGAGGGGTAGTGATGGGGAGTGATGGGGAGTGAAGACAGCTATGGGGGGTTATAAGAAGGGATGGGGAGCTATGGGGAAGTGATTAGAGATGATGGGAAGAGAACCAGAAGAGATGAGAAATGATGGGGAAGTGATGGAAAATGATGAAAAGTGATGTGGAAGTAATGGGAAATGATGAAAAGTGATGGGAAATGATGGGGAAGTGATGGGAAATGATGAAAAGTGATGTGGAAGTAATGGGAAATGATGAAAAGTGATGGGAAGTGATGGGAAATGATGGGGAAGTGATGGGAAATGATGGGGAAGTGATGGGAAATGATGAAAAGTGATGGGAAATGATGGGGAATGATGAAAAGTGATGTGGAAGTAATGGGAAATGATGAAAAGTGATGGGAAATGATGAAAAGTGATGGGAAGTGATGGGAAGTGATGGGAAATGATGAAAAGTGATGGGGAAGTAATAGAAAGTGATGAGTAGTGATGGGAAAGGATGGGCTGGAAACAGAACTAGTCTGAGTGATGTATGCGAGGCAATGGATATACAACACAAGGTAAAACTAAACGATGGGGCTGATTCATAGGACTTTTATGAACAACAATACCTATTACACCCTCCCTCCCACCCTTCCTCCTTCCCTCCTTCAGTAAACCCACGCCCCATGATACCCACAGCACCCACAGATACCCTCAGCCTCACCCATGATGAAGCGCAGCAGGGGTAGGCAGTCAGGCTGGTGTGGGCCAGGCAGGGTGAAGCTGATGAAGTCCTGGTAGAGGTGGCAGGCGGGGCCCAGACTGTGACACTCCTTGGCCATGGCGCTGAAGTCCTGGGGCAGCGTCTTCAGGGACTCCAGTAGCTCCTGTTTCACCTGCAGGAGTGTGCGGGGGGGTTAGTGGTGGTGCAGGAGGGGGGGGGTTAGTGGTGGTGCAGGAGGGGGGTTAGTGGTGGTGCAGGAGGGGGGGTTAGTGGTGGTGCAGGAGGGGGGGTTAGTGGTGGTGCAGGGGGGGGGTAGTGGTGGTGCAGGAGGGGGGTAGTGGTGGTGCAGGAGGGGGGGTTAGTGGTGGTGCAGGGGGGGGGTAGTGGTGGTGCAGGAGGGGGGGTTAGTGGTGGTGCTGGGGGGTTAGTGGTGGTGCAGGAGGGTCGACCAAAAATGGAATATGCTTAGGTTTTTTTTTGGATTATTTTAGGTTTAATTTATTTAGTTTTAGGTTGTTTGAGGTTATATGAGGTTTATTTTAAGTCATTTTAGGTTTGTTTTATTTAGGTTTAGGTTTATTTTAGGTTTATTTTATTTAGTTTTAGGTTATTTTAGGTTATTTTAGGTTTGTTTTATTTAGTTTTAGGTTATTTTAGGTTATTTTATTTAGTTTTAGGTTTATTTTATTTATTTTTAGGTTTATTTTATTTAGTTTTAGGTTTATTTTAGGTTATTTTAGGTTTATTTTATTTAATGTTAGGTTTATTTTATTTAGTTTTAGGTTTATTTTAGGTTTATTTTATTTAGTTTTAGGTTTATTTTAGGTTATTTTAGGTTTATTTCATTTAATTTTAGGTTTATTTTATTTAGTTTTAGGTTTATTTTAGGTTTATTTTATTTAGTTTTAGGTTTATTTTATTTAGTTTTAGGTTTATTTTAGGTTTATTTTATTTAGTTTTAGGTTTATTTTAGGTTATTTTAGGTTATTTTAGGTTTATTTCATTTAATTTTAGGTTTATTTTATTTAGTTTTAGGTTTATTTTAGGTTTATTTTATTTAGTTTTAGGTTTATTTTAGGTTTATTTTATTTAGTTTTAGGTTTATTTTAGGTTTATTTTATTTAGTTTTAGGTTTATTTTAGGTTTATTTTATTTAGTTTTAGGTTTATTTTAGGTTTATTTTATTTAGTTTTAGGTTTATTTTAGGTTTATTTTATTTAGTTTTAGGTTTATTTTAGGTTTATTTTATTTAGTTTTAGGTTTATTTTAGGTTTATTTTATTTAGTTTTAGGTTTATTTTATTTGGTTTTAGGTTTATTTTAGGTTATTTTAGGTTGGACCAAAAATGGACTATGCTGCCATGGTAAGGTCTCCATATAAAAAGAAGCATATGAAAAAGTTTTAGAGGCTACAGAGAATGGCAACAAAGATGGCGCCAGAGCTAGCAGAACTTTCTTATGAGGAAAGGTTGAAGGAAATAAAGTGACCAACACTCGAGCAGAGAAGAGAAAGAGGAGACTTAATAACAATGTCTAAGCTGATAACAAAGATGGCAGAAACAGACCATGAGAGACCACAGACTCGGAAACAAAGAGAAGGTCGCTACACAAGAGGACATACAAAACAACTAGGAAAAGGGAGATGCCTGAACAACATAAAGAAGTACAGCTTCCCTCATAGCAATGTAGACGTTTGGAATGGGCTAAACGAGGAGGTGATATCGGCAAAGAATGTGTACCAATTGCAAGAAAGACTGGATAAATGTAGCTACGGAGACGAGACCCCACCAGTGTAGCTCAGGCCCTGTAAAACACTACTAGGTAAACACACACACACACACAAAAACACTCACATTGTCGCCAGTGATGCCTATTTGCTTGCACACACTGAGGTACTTTTTGTGCGCCTCTGCGATTCCTTTGGTGTATTCCTTCTCCTTGTTGTCACACTCCTGGCCAAGAGAAAGAATGGTGAGAGGGTAAGTTTTGGGGTGATGGGAGAGAGGGAAGGAAGGGAGAGGCTGGGACTGTCAGGGCTAGATATGCACACCTTCACACCCATATAGCCAAACCCATACCAGCACACCTACACCCACATTCACACCCACACATTGGGGCACTTCGTAGTGTAGTGGTTAGCACGCTCGGTTCACAATCGAGAAGTCTCGGGTTTGAACCCCGGGCGGAGCGGAGAGAGATGGGCGGTCTCCTTAAAACCCAAGCCCCTGTCCACCCAGAAGTGAATGGGTACCGGGTGTTAGCCGGGGGTTTGTGACCCGCCTCCCGGGGTGGTGGCTTCCCCCAACACTAAGCACTAAGGATGAATGATAAAATGTAGTTATGGAGACGGGGCCATACGAGTGTAGCTCAGGCCCTGGAAAATACAACAACTAGATGAATACAACCAGGTAAATACACACACACACACACACACACACACACACCTGTTGGACCTGCACCCCCTTGGCCATGAGTCGCCGCACGCCCGCCACCTCATAGTTGACACAGCGAGTGAGCAGCTGGGCGGCCTCGGCCAGGTAGACGCTGCCGTGCTCGTACAGACGCACCACCTCCTGCCAGTCCTGGGGAGACGGGGGGAGAGGGGAGTTAGGGGAGGGGAGGGAAGGGGAGGGGAGTAGGTGTTAGGAGTAATGGGGGTAATGAATGTATAAGTGCATACTGTATTATGAAAAATAAATGACATGACAATGAATTAATAAAAAGTACAGTAAACCTCGGATCCTTCAACCTGTTTCGGGCCTGTTCAAATTTTTCAACAACTTTCCATAATTCGAACAAAAGTTTGAATTATCCTTAGCCTTACTAGTGGAAGTCCCAGCTCTCCCATGCAGTGCCACGGCTGCCCAGCGTGACCACTGACCAGATATACGATGGTTTTGGTGAGTACAAATAAAACAATCTGTGCTGTTTTGGCATGTTGGAGTGACTTATTATTGTGTGGAGGGGCTAGAGGTAACCATCGGATAATTCAGACTTTCGGCTAATTTGACCCAATGAGTTCCAATTAGTGCGTGTTTACTGTAAGTTAGTTTGTCACTCAGGGCTTTATAGACATGCTAAATATCCCTGTCCCTCTCTGTCTCACCTTCATCCGCTGAGAGCCGTACCAGCCCAGAATATTCTTGCTGTCCTTCTCTGTCTCCTTCAAGATGTCGATGATCTTGAGGCAGTGGAAGTAGTTGATGTCTGCAGCAGGAGGAGGAGGAGGAGGAGGAGGAGGAAGAAAAACAAGAAATGTAACATATAACAGAAGAAAACAGTAAAACGAGAACAATATTGATAAGACACAAACAATAAATAAAAATAAATTTGAAAGAAAAAAGAAAGAAAAACAAGGGCAGGATGATGACAAGGCAGAGCAAGGACAAGATAAAAAGCTAAGAGAGAGAGAGAGAGAGAGAGAGAGAGAGAGAGAGAGAGAGAGAGAGAGAGAGAGAGAGAGAGAGAGAGAGAGAGAGAGAGAGAGAGAGAGAGAGAGAGAGAGAGAGAGAGAGAGACCCCCTCACCCCTCACCCCAGACTCACAGGTGCCGGACAGCAGGCGGGTGACCTCCGGGTGCTCTGGCATGTCCTGTATGGCGGCGTTGATCTTCTTCCGCACCACCTCCACCTCCCCCGGCCAGTCCCTCTGTACGTGGCGGCGTGACACCAGCCACTCCACCAGGCGGGGCAGGTGGATGTCTATGGGCAGCTGGTGTTCCTGTGTGGAGGGTGGAAGAGAAGTGGAAGATCATTACTCATCATCTTTCTGTTTAGCGTCAGATTTCCCGTAATAAGAACATAAGAAAATAAGACAAAGGAATATAAGGTAAACAAGGCTTTCTATTTAACCCCTTCACGCCCAGATCTTTCCTTGGCTATAAAAAATTGTCTGTTGTCGAGCCATAAAATAACGAAGTCACTGAATATACCAAATGAGTTAGTGGACAAGGATACTAAATAGGTCATATCTATTAAAATATTGCTTATAGTCACTACAAATCGTCTAATGGTAGTCAAATTACAATGGAAATTACGTTCTGGGCCTCAAGGGGTTAACGTCAGATTTTCCCATGATAGAAGTTAGACAGACACATTCAACACTTTCCTTGCAACACACACAAGAAGAAACACACTCCAACACTTTCCTTGCAACACAAACAAGAAGAAACACACTCAAACACTTTCCTTACAACACACACAACACACTGGAGAGAATACAAGTGGTAAAGATGGGTGAGGAGAAAGAGGAGAGAAGAGAATATAGATGGAAAAGTTACCGGTCATTTCGCCCACACGTCAATTCGCCCACAAGACATTTCGCCCACATGTAAGAGTCAATTCGCCCACATGTAGGAGTCAATTCGCCCACATGTAAGAGTCAATTCGCCCACATGTAGGAGTCAATTCGCCCACATGTAAGAGTCAATTCGCCCACATGTAGGAGTCAATTCGCCCACATGTAAGAGTCAATTCGCCCACTCTAAAGTCAATTCGCCCAGACGATCCATGTCACGGAGTCATGTAACTATATCTTCCTCTGGCAGAAATGGAATGAACCACCAGTAACCTTGGACGAAATGACTCCATGGTGTGGCGAAATGGCATGTGGGCGAAATGACCGAATACCGATGGAAAGATCTGTGAAGGAAAGATAAGAAGAAAATCAGGAAAATATAAAGAAAGGAGGTGATAATAAGTGGTAGAAAAAATGATAGCAAATAAGATGGTCAGAATTCAGCATCGTCTTTCTGTTTAACATCAGATTTTCCCGTAATGTCGGCTAGACGGTCGATGATACGCTTCCACCTATCTCTATCCATTGCCTCAACCTCTTCAATGCTGCCAGATCCTCTTCAACACACTGCCTCCATGTCTTCCTTGGCCTGCCCGGTGGATGGCGACCTGGCACTTCCACTCCAACAGCTCTCCCGAATGCCTCACCACCATCACCACACACCCACACCCACACCCACACCCACACCCACCCAAACTCACACCCACACCACACCACCTATACACAGCCCCCAATCACACCCACACACCCTCTCAAACTCACCCACACCACACCACACCACACACTTCACCAAACTACACCACACCCACCACCCCCACCAACTCACACAACCCAAAGTTTTTGAATAGCCCCGTCTCAAATAGTTCTGTTCTTTTCTTACTTAATAAGAAAGTTTGACTGGTTGACACTTCCACTGTCTATCAAGAGTAAAACCTAAAGTATTGTATGTTTTTCTCTGTTCTGTTCTTGTCTGTTTCTTGTGAGGATGAGAGGATTAATATAAAATGCAAAGTTACTAGATCATTGCCCACCAAAATTAAAGTGAAAAGCATATACAGCAATGAGTGTCTTCCCGCTGTCGTCGTCGCCCGAAAAAAAAACCAGTAGCGAAATTGTAAACCGTCTATACTTGCAGCTACAAAGCATAAAACAACGCTGGCACAGGGTAGATTATACACTCATGATATAAACTACTGTGTATCATCTTCAGTGGCACATGAAAATCAGTAGTGATGCTATAATTCGTAATATATGGCGGCTGGCGACATTAGGGCAGGTGGCAACTAGTGTTATCTACGGTACGTAGTCTACTACTTCATTCTACCATAGTTTATATGGTACAATATTAATAATACTTCCATACTCTCTTAGTCCCCCTTCCCCCCCTTGTTTTTTGCACTACGCCTCGCCCCCTTATGAAAAACAGGGTGATTTAGACCAAGAAGTTATTAGTGAGGACACAAACACATCAAAATCTACTAGAATATAAATAAAAGGCTTATTTTTATAATAGCGGAAAGTTTTGAACCCAGAAATACCCAACTTTTACCCATTTAGCGTGCATATATTGCCTCTGCTTGGGTGTTATATCATGCAATACAGTCCCACGCCCTTTCTTACCCCTTACATGGCCTTGAATATCGCAAGGGAACCCGTAAATTGAAGTAAAAAGCATAAGAAAATACGAGAAATAAGATAAGTGAAGCCAGAAATACCCAGGTTTAACCTATTTATCGTGCATATATTGTCTTTGTCAATGGGTAATATCATGCAATACAGCCCCACACACTGTCTTACCCCTTACATAGCCTTGAATATTGCACGGGAAGCCGTAAATTGAGGTATGAATATAAGAATAAGAATAAATTTCCAATATGGCCGCTGTGACGTCATCAAGAGCTGGATCAGAGCTCGTCTTGATCGTGACATCCAACTCGAGAAAAAGAAAAAAAATTCACCACAACAAAAATCTACTTTTGAACAAAGCCCCTATAAATCGTGATAAAATATGAGCTAATAGTATATGTTGTGTGTATCATATAAACAGTAACAGATCCTCGTTTAGTGTTGAAACCACGGAGCAATGCATATTTTATTTTTTCGATAATTTGACCCATTACACCACTGGGTCAGATGTATTCCTTGAGAAAACACGTGAAAAACACGTCTCATAGGCACACACAAACACACTGCGCCTGTAGGCACAGCTAATCATACACAAATAACCTCACCGCTCATTTAGGAGGAGGAACAAGGTTGACGTTAAAATGTAAACAAAATCCTCCTAAATTAAATAAACAAAATACAGCCACCAGGCGCGTGATTAATGCATAAAACGATGCGGAAATATCGAAATATATTAAAACACACAAAAATCCCCCTATATTTAGTGTAAAAAAAGAATTATCAACAAAATATCGCTAATATTTACGGTGTTACTAACAGATTAAATCATATTTTTTTTACGAAGGCCTTAAAAGCCGGACACTTATTATGGAAAGTCATACGGGAAGCTGGGCTTTTCAACAATGCCATTCAATCCAATATCAGTCCACGAATAAAAAAGTGGATATTTGTTTTGAAATTCGTAATTGGCACCTCGTAAAATGGCGGCGAGCCCAGGAGCCAATCAGAGGCCTCGCTACACTGACAGCGAATCAGAGGCCTGGCTTTATCTCCCAGCCAATCAGCGTTCAGGAACCAGCTGGGCGCCGGGCGGCCATGTTTTTTGTTTACCCAAGATATATAGACTTATTTAATGGGAAATAAGGTGAAATTTACCCTTAAATACCTTATTTATGGCATATTAGTAATACTAAGAGTATTATTAGTGATAAATATAGGGTGGACGATAATACATTGCCGCCATATTAGCCTTTCAGCGTAATATTCTCCCTGAAATATATGACATCATAGTTTGAGGCCGGTAAATTAAATATTTGACGTGTTTTCGCTAAGTGTCTCCCGCTGAATACTACAGAACGTACCCAGGGTATACCTTGATGCGCTGATCCTAGGTTCGAGACCCGCGTGCCCGAGAGTAGCCACCACCACTGCCTCCCCGCCACTGTACGCCCCAACACCCCACTCGGACCTCCGACGGGTCCGACCCCACGAAACATCCGTCACTTCCACACACACACACACATCACTCCTACCACTCATCACAGCCTTGGAGGACCTATTTAACCCTCACCACTATATAACATGAAGGTACTGATGTTACTCACGTCCATGGTCCTTTAGTTCCTGGTGCACAGCCGCTAAATATTGGTGAGAAGCAAAGACCGTCACGCCAGCTGTTGTGACATGGCACGGCTTGTTTACAACTGTACATCTATGGCGGCTAGACTAGAGTGCGCAGAGTGAAGCCAGTAGAGCGCGCAGAGTGAAGCCAGTATAGGGAGTGAAGCTAGTAGTGAAGCCAGTATAGAGTGAAGGCAGTATAGAGAGTGAAGGCAGTATACAGAGTGAAGCCAGTATAGCGCGCAGAGTGAAGCCAGTATAGGGAGTGAAGCTAGTAGAGTGAAGCCAGTATAGAGAGTGAAGCCAGTATACAGAGTGAAGCCAGTAGAGCGCGCAGTGTGAAGCCAGTATAGATTCAGTTCTGTTGTGGGTCGGGAGAATAAAGGAAGAAAGGACAGGAAGGAGAGAAAAAGGGGAGAATAGGAAGAATGAATTAGACGAATAAAGGATAGAAGGACAGGAATGAGAGATAAGAGAGAATAAGGAAGAATTACTTAGACGAATAAAGGAATAAAGGAAAGAAGGAAGGAGATAAGAGAGAATAAGGAAGAATGAATTAGACGAATAAAGGAAGGAAAGACAGGAAGGGGAGATAAAGAGAGAGAATAAGGAAGAATTACTTAGACGAATAAAGGAAGGAAGGACAGGAATGAGAGATAAGAGAGAGAACAAGGAAGAATTACTTAGACGAATAAAGGAAGGAAAGACAGGAAGGAGAGATAAGAGAGAGAATAAGGAAGAATGAATTAGACGAATAAAGGAAGGAAAGACAGGAAGGAGAGATAAAAAGGGGAGAATAAGGAAGAATTACTTAGACGAATAAAGGAATAAAGGAAAGAAGGAAGGAGATAAGAGAGAATAAGGAAGAATGAATTAGACGAATAAAGGAAAGAAGGAAGGAGATAGAGGGAGAGAACAAGGAAGAATTACTTAGACGAATAAAGGAAGGAAGGAAGGAAGGAGAGATAAAAGGAAGGATGATAGATAAAAGAAAGAAAATAAAATGAGAGATAAAAGAAGGAGAATAAAGAAGAATGAATTAGACGAATAAAGGATAGATGGAAGGATGAAATAAAATACATCACAAAGTCTTTAAATATATATAGTACTTTATCTCTGTTCATTTCATACTACTATTAACATCATCAGCACTTGTTGTATATAGCATTACGATTTTATTATTTACTAATCATTATTATTATTATCTTACTCATTATTATTATCTTCTCATTATTATCATTTAGCCTCACCTAAACACACAGCATTATATTAACATTGTATCTCTAGAGTACATAGTTTTTCTTACTACAATGCTCTGTACACACTAACATCATTCTAACTTATATTTTTATCATTATATCATCATTGTATCTATCTATCATTCTATTCTCTCTCATTATATCATCATTGTATCTATCTATCTAATTATCTATCATTCTATTCTATCTATCTATCCTTCTATTTTATCTATCATTCTATTCTATCTCTCATTATATCTATCTATCTATCATTCTATTTATCTATCATTCTATTCTATCTATCTATCCTTCTATATATCTATCTATCTACCATTCTATCCTTCTATCTATCTATCTATCCATCTATCTATCATTCTATTCTATCTCTCATTATATCATCATTGTATCTATCTATCTATCATTCTATCTATCATTCTATTCTATCTATCTATCCTTCTATTTTATCTATCATTCTATCTATCTATCATTCTATTCATCTATCTATCATCTATTCTATCTATATCAGTCTAGTTACGTCACATCATCTCGCTCATTATTATTATTATTATCAGTGTTTATTATTGTCTCTTCTACGCTGAATTTCTGGTTGATTATCTTTTCTTACATCACACCTTGCTTATTATTATTATTAGTGTTTATTATCGTCTCTTCTATGGTGTAATTCTGGTATATTCTTAATTTTTTTCTTCTTTCACTTTAACTCTGCAATCTTTCCGAATTCTCCCTTCTTTTCCTTCCTTCTTTCTTTCTTCAATTATTTCTCTAATATATTCCTTCTTTCTCTAAGGGGAAATTCTGGTGATTCTCTTTATTTTCTTCTTTCACTTTGATTAACTGTGTAATTTCTTTCTTCCTTCTTTCACTGGTATAGTTTGTCCTTTCTTCCTTCCTTCTTTCACTGGTATAGTTTGTCCTTTCTTCCTTCCTTCTTTCACTGGTATAGTTTGTCCTTCCTTCCTTCCTTCTTTCACTGGTATAGTTTGTCCTTTCTGCCTTCCTTCTTTCACTGGTATAGTTTGTCCTTTCTTCCTTCCTTCTTTCACTGGTAGCCTATAGTTTGTCCTTTCTTCCTTCCTTCCTTCACTGGTAGCCTATAGTTTGTCCTTTCTTCCTTCCTTCCTTCACTGGTAGCCTAAACTCCTTAATTTCTTCCATCGTCTCTTCCACAGAGTTCTTTCATTCAATTCTTTCACTGATAAACTCCCTCATTTGTTCCTTCTTTCACTGGTAAACTCATCAATTTCTTCCTTCGTCTCTTTCACCGAGTTCTTTCATTCAATTCTTTCACTGGTAAACTCCCATTTTTTCCTTATTTCACTGGTAAACTCATCAATTTCTTCCTTCGTCTCTTTCACTGAGTTCTTTCATTCAATTCTTTCACTGATAAACTCCCTCATTTGTTCCTTCTTTCACTGGTAAACTCATCAATTTCTTCCTTCGTCTCTTTCATTCAATTCTTTCACTGGTAAACTCCCATTTTTTTTACTCCTTGCACTGGTAAACTCATCAATTTCTTCCTCCACCCCATTCACTGATAAACTAAAAAATTCACTTAACATAAAAAATCAATAATTTCATGAACTACAATATTTTTTGCTTATTTTAGTTATTATATTTTCTAGTATATAGGTAGCCGCCGTCTTATAATAATGTCTAGTATAGTAGTACGACAATCTCTATACAACAACTACATCGTTTTGTGTGTAAACGATACGCAATTATACCTGTCACACACACACACACACACACACACACACACACACACACACACCTTGCAAAAAATAATGTTTACACTCACAAACCACTACCACCACCAATTAGCCAGCCAGCCAATCAGTTAGAGAGAGACAAACAGTCTCTCTCTCTCTCTCTCTCTCTCTCTCTCTCTCTCTCTCTCTCTCTCTCTCTTCACACTTTTCCTTCTCTCTCTACACTTTTCCCCTCCCTCTCTCTCTCTCTCTCTCTCTCTCCTCTCTCTCTCTCTCTCTCTCTCTCTCTCTCTCTCTCTCTCTCTCTTCACACTTTTCCCCTCTCTCTGTACACACTTTTCCTCCCACTCTCTCTCTTCACACTTTCCCTCCCCCTCTCTCTCTCTCTTCAGACTTTCCCTACCTCTCTCTCTCTCTCTCTCTCTCTCTCTCTCTCTCTACATAGTGAAGAGCTTGGTGTGCGGAGACATATACATAATCCCGAAGGTCGAGGCGATGGTGGCGATGATGAACGTCCCCAAAAGAAACCTGGAAGGAAATAAGACGCCATAGAAAACGTTACACACACAAATATTTTTAAGGGTCACTATGCTATAAAACACAGTGACTATTATGTTTACTATTTCACTTTTGACAACGAACTGAGTAGCTGTAGCGTATATATAGGCCTAAATAAAGCTTTCTAATGCAGCGTGGGTGAATTTTAGGGAGACCAATATGTTAGTGGGCTTAGAAAATACATGAAAGCGATGGATAAGCACTATAAAAAAGATATTAGTTTTAGAGGAATACAAAATATATAAAGGCTAAATAGTAAGTCATAATAGGAAACCAGTAAGACGCCTTAATCGGCGAAGGACGAGCGAGTCCGTAGAAACCCGATAGCAAGGAAATTTGTCTGTAGGCGCGAATAGGGATTGAATGGGGCTATCAGATGGCGAAGACCACTTGTCTGTAGGCGCGAATAGGGATTGAATGGGGCTATCAGATGGCGAAGACCACTTGTCTGTAGGCGCGAATAGGGATTGAATGGGGCTATCAGATGGCGAAGACCACTTGTCTGTAGGCGCGAATAGGGATTGAATGGGGCTATCAGATGGCGAAGACCACTTGTCTGTAGGCGCGAATAGGGATTGAATGGGGCTATCAGATGGCGAAGACCACTTGTCTGTAGGCGCGAATAGGGATTGAATGGGGCTATCAGATGGCGAAGACCACTTGTCTGTAGGCGCGAATAGGGATTGAATGGGGCTATCAGATGGCGAAGACCACTTGTCTGTAGGCGCGAATAGGGATTGAATGGGGCTATCAGATGGCGAAGACCACTTGTCTGTAGGCGCGAATAGGGATTGAATGGGGCTATCAGATGGCGAAGACCACTTGTCTGTAGGCGCGAATAGGATTGAATGGAGCTATCAGATGGCGAAGACCACTTGTCTGTAGGCGCGAATAGGGATTGAATGGGGCTATCAGATGGCGAAGACCACTTGTCTGTAGGCGCGAATAGGGATTGAATGGGGCTATCAGATGGCGAAGACCACTTGTCTGTAGGCGCGAATAGGGATTGAATGGGGCTATCAGATGGCGAAGACCACTTGTCTGTAGGCGCGAATAGGGATTGAATGGGGCTATCAGATGGCGAAGACCACTTGTCTGTAGGCGCGAATAGGGATTGAATGGGCTATCAGATGCGAAGACCTTGTCAATCGAAGCGGGATTCCAAAGATATAAGATAAGCTCCTGAAAAGCGTGACGGTCGGTCGGGTCGGGTCGGCCGCTAGATGTGAGAAAAATCCCGTATCCAGTGAGGACGGACTCTCGACGCTCGTAATAATAAAGACTAAAATAAATGCAATACATAGTTATACTCATAGCCTATCTAGCGTAAATGTATATATGGGGGAAACGCAATAGTACTCTAGCTGTTTGGGTGATATTGATGAAAGCGGTAATGAGAGTATTCTGGATAAATGACACGCCTCAAGGTTACTATAATGATAATAAAGGACTTATATACTATAGATAATGATAATATAATGAACTATAATGAAAACTATGATACTATAATGAAAAGCTGTATAACTATGAAAGCGATAATGGGAGTATTCTGGTTAAATGACACGCCTGAGATACTAATGATATAATGAAACTATAATGAAAAACTATGAACTATGAACTATATGAAAAGACTGTATAACATATGAAAGCGATAATGAGAGTATTCTGGTTAAATGACACGCCTCAGATTACTATAATGATGATATAATGAACTATAATGAAAACTATGATACTATAATGAAAAGCTGTATAACTATGAAAGCGATAATGGGAGTATTCTGGTTAAATGACACGGCTCAGTACTATAATGATGATATAATGAACTATAATGAAAACTATGATACTATAATGAAAAGCGTATACTATGGAAGCGATAATGGGAAAGTACCACTGTAAATGACACGCTCAGGTTACTAAATGATATAAATGAACTATAATGAAAACTATGATACTATAATGAAAGCTGTATAACTATGAAATCGATAATGAGAGTACTTCACGATAAATGACACGCTAGGATTACTATAATGATGATATAATGAACTATAATGAAAACTATGATACTATAATGAAAAGCTGTATAACTATGAAAGCGATAATGGGAGTATTCACGATAAATGACACGGCTCAGATTACTATAATGATGATATAATGAACTATAATGAAAACTATGATACTATAATGAAAAGCTGTATAACTATGAAAGCGATAATGGGAGTATTCACTGGATTAAATGACACGCTAGGTTACTATAATGATGATATAATGAACTATAATGAAAACTATGATACTATAATGAAAAGCTGTATAACTATGAAAGCGATAATGGAGTATTCAGGAAAGACACGGCTAGATTACTATAATGATGATATAATGAACTATATGAAAACTATGATACTATAATGAAAAGCTGTATAACTATGAAAGCGATAATGAGAGTATTCAGGATAAATGACACGGCTAGATTACTATAATGATGATATAATGAACTATAATGAAAACTATGATACTATAATGAAAAGCTGTATAACTATGAAAGCGATAATGGGAGTATTCTGGTTAAATGACACGCTCAGGTTACTATAATGATGATATAATGAACTATAATGAAAACTATGATACTATAATGAAAAGCTGTATAACTATGAAAGCGATAATGAGAGTATTCACGATAAATACACGCTACAGATTACTATAATGATGATATAATGAACTATAATGAAAACTATGATACTATAATGAAAAGATGTATAAATATTAAAGCGATAATGAGAGTATTCACGATAAATGACACGGCTTAATTACTATAATGATGATATAATGAACTATAATGAAAACTATGATACTATAATGAAAAGCTGTATAAATATGAAGTATGTGTATTTAAATATAATGAACTGTAATGAAAACTATGACACTACTGTATAATTATAATGAACAGATGTATAAATATGATGTATGAGTGTGTGTGTATTTGAGTGTTTTAGAAATATGTATACAATAGGAAAAAGGCTTCTTGTGGAAATTTTGACGCTGCATGCAAGGAAGGGAGAACAGAAAGGCATTTAAAACTATTGCAGTGGATTTTTGAACGCTATATGCAAGAAGGAAGAAAAAAAAAGGTATCTATAAAACAGTGACAGTGGATTTTTGAACGCTATATGCAAGAAGGGAGAAAAAAAAAGGTATCTATAAAACAGTGACAGTGGATTTTTGAACGCTATATGCAAGAAGGGAGAAAAAAAAAGGAATTTATAAAACAGTGACAGTGGATTTTTGAACGCTATATGCAAGAAGGGAGAAAAAAAAAGTATCTATAAAACAGTGACGTGGTTTTTGAACGCTATATGCAAGAAGGGAGAAAAAAAGGTATCTATAAAACATGACAGTGATTTTTGAACGCTATACGCAAGAAGGGAGAAAAAAAAAGGAATTTATAAAACAGTGACAGTGGAATTTTGAACGCCATATGCAAGACGGAGAAAAAAAAGGTATCTATAACAGTGGCAGTGGATTTTGAACGCTATATGCAAGAAGGGAGAAAAAAAGGAATTTATAAAACAGTGACAGTGGATTTTTGAACGCTATATGCAAGAAGGGAGAAAAAAAAAGGTATCTATAAAACTGTGACAGTGGATTTTTGAACGCTATATGCAAGGATGGGAGAGAGAAAAGGGTATTTAAGACTATTGCAGACTACATAGGAGGCATAAATAAAGCAAATAGCACATGCCAACAAGCACAAACAATCTACATGCACTACAAACAAGGCTCATTATTTATCACTTACTGAATTTTCTTTTGATTTACCTACGACACAGGTGCAGAGATTGGTGGTGGTGGTGGTGGTGGTGGTGCTTGGGGGAGTGGTGG
>JACEEZ010007776.1:25000-32500 GCA_016584305.1 Chionoecetes opilio | reverse complement strand
CCACCACCATACCACCTTTCCAACCATAACAAAACCCTTAGTATACATCTTACGTACCACCACCCCCTTATTTTTCATAAAAACCATAGCATACTCTACCGTACCACCACCCCCACTACCACCTAACTATCCATAAAAACCATAGCTATACATCACGGTACCCCAAACCCCTATCTAACCATAAAAAACCTAGCTATCATCTTTCCTACCACCCCCCCCTTATCTTTCATAAAAACCATAGCTTAAACTACCGTTTTGCACCCCACCACACCACCTTATCTAAAACCCCAAAAAAAACCCAAACCCTAGCTAAATCTTACCGTACCCCCCCACCACTGCCCCCTTTTTCCAACCCCTAACAAACCATAGCATAATCTTACGACCCCCACCACCCCTCCACCTTACCCAACCCAAAAAACCAAGTATACATCTTTCGACCACCCCCCACTGCCCCCTTTTCTAACCCAAAAAAAAACCATAGTATACTCTTACCGTACCACCCCCACCACTACCACCTTATAAACCCTAAAAACCATAGTAACATCTTACCTAAACCCCCCCCCACTGCCACCTTATCCAACCAAACAAAAAAATAGCTAACTCTTTCGTACCACCCCCACCACTGCCACCTTATCCAACCATAACAAACCATAGCTATACATCTTACCGTAGGACCCCCACCACCACCACCTTATCTATCCATAACAAACCATAGTATACTTTTTCCGTAGGGACCACCACCACTCCACCATCTAAACCATAACAAAAACCTACTATCATCTAGTACCACCCCCCCACTGCCCCCTTTTTCCCAACCATAAAAAAAAAACCATAGCTATATACTTTGTACCCCCCCCCACACCACCTTATCTATCCATAACAAACCATAGCTATACATCTTACCGTAGCACCACCACCACCACCACCACCAGGCTTCTGATTGGCGGAAAAGCGGTGTCCCTGGCCGCCCATGGGGTCCGGAATATCCAGGCTGATACACATGACGCGTGCCAGGTAGCTGAACACGACCCGCTTCACCAGGGCCGGCACCTCCCGCCCCCTCATGCCCCGGTGGTGGATGTTCAGCGTCACCACAGAGAGGCCCGTGGCGAAGGAAACCAGGGAGATAGTGACCCCGTAGTAAAGGCCTGTAGGTGAAGTAGGAGTAGTAGTAGTGTTAGAAATAGAAGTGAGGAGTAGTAGTAGTGTTAGAAGTAGAAGTGAGTAGTAGTAGTAGTAGTAGTAGTAGTAGTAGTAGTGTAGTAGTAGTAGTAGTAGTAGTAGCTAGTAGTAGTAGTAGTAGTAGTAGTAGTAGTAGTAGTAGTAGTATAGTAGTTTTGTAGTGTAGTAGTGTAGTAGTGTAGTAGTAGTAGTAGTAGTAGTAGTAGTAGTAGTAGTAGTAGTAGTAATAGTAGTAGTAGTAGTAGTAGTAGTAGTAGTAGTAGAGTTAGTAGTAGTAGTAGAGGTAGTAGTAGTAGTAGTAGTTGGAGAAGGAGTAAGAGTAGTGGTGGTGGTGGTGGTGGTGGTGGTGGTGGTGGTAGTAGTAGTAGTAGTAGTAGTAGTAGTAGTAGTAGTAGTAGTAGTAGTAGTTAGTAGAAGTAGTAGTACAAAAAACTCTCTCTCTCTCTCTCTCTCTCTCTCTCTCTCTCTCTCTCTCTCTGACAGACCCGTGGCGAAGGAAACCAGGGAGATGGTGACCCCGTAGTAAAGGCCTGTGAGAGGTGGTGGTGGTAAGGATTGTGTAGAGTAGGAAGTAAACCGTAGAGCATGTCATTGCGGAATGCACCAAGCTTAGGAGCCAGAGGGAAAGGTTAATAGCGTCACTAGTAACAGTCCTAGGCAGAGAGGAGTGGGACAGGAGTAGTAAAGGCCTGGAAGTTGTGGTAATAATAATAATAGTAATGATAATAGATAATAATGATATAATAATGATAGTATTCATGATATTTATAATGACATATAGAAATAATGGTAATTTTAATTGAATAATAATAATAATAATAATAATAACAATAAAAACAGTAATAATGATGATAACGATAATGATAATGATAATAATACTGATGATAATAACAATAATAACAGTGCTAATATAAGAATACTATTACATAAAAGTCTGCAGAGATAGTTAAACCCGGCAAAGCGTCACCGCAGAGTTTATCAGTTTCAGTCACACTTGCTTCTCTGTGGTGACTTTCTCCGCTCACCCTCCCTCGCAGCGACACTCACGTTAACCCCTTGAGATCCATAACGTAATTTCCATTGTAATTTGACCACCATTAGATGATTTCTAATTAATATAAGCAATAGATATGACCTGTTTAGTATCCTTGTCCACTAGCTAATTTGGTTTATTCAGCTACTTTTCGTTATTTTACGGCTCAACAACAGACATCTTTATATAGCCAAGGAAAGATCTGGGTGTGAAGGGGTTAAAGCGAAGGCCGAGCTTACTGTTAAATACCTGACTGTTCTTCCTTCTCTCTTGGCTCACGCCCCCTAGGTAATTACTAGCGACTCCCAGGGTAAGAACCGCTAGTGTAGAGGATGAGGAATATGAAGAAGAATGAGAGGATGATGAAGAAGAGATGAAGGGGAAGGAGATGGAGAGGAGGAAGAAGACGAAGATGGTGAATATAAGGAAGAGGAGGAGAGGAGGAAGAAAAAGTAGCAATAGATGGTGATGAAGATGAGGAAAAATATGAAGAATACGAATAAATAAGAATAGTAGTAGTAGTAGTAGTAGTAGTAGTAGTAGTAGTAGTAGTAGTAGTAGTAGTAGTAGTAGTAGTAGTGGTAGGGTGGTAGTAGTAGTAGTAGTAGTAGTGGTAGGGTGGTAGTAGTAGTAGTAGTAGTAGTAGTAGTATAGGTATAGTAGTAGTGTAGTAGTAGTAGTAGTAGTAGTAGTAGTGGTAGTAGAGTAGTAGTAGTAGTAGTAGTAGTAGTAGTAGAGTAGTAGTAGTAGTAGTAGTAGTAGTAGTAGTAGTAGTAGTAGTAGTAGTAGTAGTAGTAGTAGTAGTAGTAGTAGTGGTAGAGTAGTATTAGTAGTGGTAGTAGTAGAGGAGTAGTAGTAGTAGTAGTAGTAGTAGTAGTAGTAGTAGTAGTAGTAGTAGTAGTAGTAGTAGAGTAGTAGTAGTAGCAGTAAAAAAAAAAAAAACTCCCTCACATTTTTTGTTCTCTCTCTCACTCTACCTCACACACACAACACACACACACACACACACACACACACACACACACACACACACACACACACACACACACACACAGCACGCCCCTGCATCCCTACAACGGCGCCGTCCATTTGGCTTCCTGACCCCTGCACACATAGCATCAAAGGCATCTATGGCCACCAGTCATACGTACACACATGTAGGTATTAGCTATGTGTGTGTGTGTGTGTGTGTGTGTGTGTGTGTGTGTGTGTGTGTGTGTGTGTGTGTGTGTGTGTGTTTATCTTCCTCTATACCTAGTGTTTTTATCTATTTGAATGTGTGATTAAAGAGAAAGTAGTTGAAACACAACACACACACACAAACACATACCCCTACACACAACAACACACACACACACACATACAACCACACACACCAAACATCCCCCCTAAACACACTCACACACACACACACACCAGACACACACACATTCCCCCCTAAAACACACACACCACACACACACACACACAACTACATAACCACCCCCCCACAAAAAAAAACCACACACATACATTTCCTTTCACATCCCTATAAACACACACAACTTTCCTTCACACAACACACACACACCACACACACACACACACAACACACACACCACACACAATTTTCCTTCACACGCCCACCCACACACACACACACAGTAGTAGTAGTAGTAGTAGGAGTAGTAGAAGTAGAAATGTGTGGTAGAAGTAGTGGTAGTAGTAGTAGTAATTAGAAGTAGTAGAAGTAGTAGTAGAAATAGTAGTAGTAAATTCCCTCCCCCCCACACACACCCACACCCACACACCCACACCCGCACACCCGCACACCCACACCCACACCCGCACACCCACACCCACACCCGCACACACACACACACACACCCACACCCGCACACCCATACTCCCCCACACACACACCCACACCCACACCCGCACACCCGCACACCCACACCCGCACACCCGCAACACACACCCACACCCACACACACCCACACACTGACCAATGAGCGGCAGTTTCTCCGAGGTGGGCGGCATGGACTCTCCGATGACCATGAGGAACACGGTCATGGAGAGTAGCGTGGTGATGCCCAGGGTCACCTTCTCCCCGGAGTCACTGGGCATGTAGAAGCTCATCAACGCGATGCCGGTGATGAGCACGCACGGCAGGATCAGGTTGAACACTGGGGGGGGTGGGGGGATTATATAAGACATGAGGGAGAAATTATATATAAGAGGGAGAAAATTATGTACGTTAGTGAGTGAGTGAATGAGTGAGTGAAGGGAGAGAGATAGAGGGGGAGGGGAAATATATGAATCAGTTGTGTGTCCCAATTTCACTCAAACTTAGAGAGAGAGAGAGAGAGAGAGAGAGAGAGAGAGAGAGAGAGAGAGAGAGAGAGAGAGAGAGAGAGAGAGAGAGAGAGAGAGAGAGAGAGAGAGAGAGAGAGAGAGGGAGAGAGAGAGAGAGAGGAGAGAGAGAGAGAGAGAGAGTTTTAAATACGGTGTTACGTGTACAAAGTCATTCCCATTGTCTTTCTCTAAGCATCATACTTATAACGGGTAACTTCTGGTCGTGACATAGATAGTGCTATCATGATCAAAATGGTAATATTGATAACATTAGTCAAAACAATAAGATTTTTTTTTAATAATAACAACAACAAAAATGATAATAAAGTTAAAAATAAATAATAATAATAATAATAAATAATAATAATAATAATAATAATAATAATAATAATAATAATAATAATAACAATACTACTACTACTACTACTACTAATAATAATAATAATAATAATATAATAATAATAATAATAATAATAATAATAATAATAATAATAACAATACTACTATACTACTACTACTACTACTACTACTACTACTAATAATAATAATAATATAATAATAATAATAAAAATAATAATAATAATAATAATAATAATAATAATAACAATAATAATAATAATAATAATAATAATAACAATAATAATAACATTGCCTAAGCGTCTACGGAGTAAATGAAATCTGGCAAAGCACTACCGCAGAGTTTCTTTTTCTGTTACCGCGTTAGAAATCACCGTAGAAATGTTCTCCTTGCACTCCCACCCTTTGCCTACTCCCACACACCCTTTCCCTACCCCTTCCCACACCCTTTACCTACCCACTCCAACCCTTACTATAGAAGAAAGGGCATATTTCCCCATCTTTCTAGCCTCACCCCTTTCCATCCCACTCCTACCCTTTTCCCACACCTTCCCAACCCACTAACACCCTTCTTCCACTCCCTCCCAGCCCACTCCAGCCCACTCCTACCCTTTTCCCACACCTTCCCAGCCCACTAACACCCTTCTTCCACCCTCCCAGCCCACTCCACCCACTCCACCCTTACCGTAGAACAAGGGACGCCTCCGCAGTAAGATAAGGTAGAGAGAGACTATCAGAGACTCGTCAATCTCTCACCTCTCTCGCTTTTTCCTTCCTTTCTTGATTTCAACTATTTTTCCCCTCACAACTCATGCTCTCTCTCACCGTAGAAGAGGGGCCGCCTTCGCAGTATGATGTGGTAGGTGATATCCGGGTAGGGCGCCTCGCAGCAGGAGTAGTAGACCACGTTCCTCTCCACCACCATGTCCATCATGTCCCACTCCCCGTTGGTCACGTAATTACTCAGGTCACCCTCCTCCGTCTGGATCACCAAGTTGACCTGGGATGGGACAGGGAAGAGTGGTGAGTTGAATTAGGGTGGTGAGGAAGGGGAAAGAGTGACGAATAGAGGAGGAGGAGGAGGAGGAGAAGGATGAGAGGAGGAGGAGGGGGAGGAGGGGAGGAGGAGAGGAGGAGGAGGATGGAGGAGGAAGAAGAATATATGAGGTTGGGGGCGAATTAAGATGAAGTTGCAATAGAAGATGAAGAAGAAAATAAGAACCTAGAAATAGGAAGGCTAAAAGAGGCCGGGAGACCTACACGTGGTAGTGCCTGTTACTTAAACACTAAACTAATATCCTCCTTTTCTCCCGCCATAAATTGTCTAGCTTCCTGTAAGTCCCTAATGAACTCCGTCATATACCACCTGAAAGAACGACTGAGTCCATGCCAACATATAACATACCCCTATTTTGTGAACCAGTTTCTCCCTATTTCCTTTTAATAAATCTACGGTTTTCGCAGCTTGAATCCGTGACTTCTTGTTCTTGTTCTAGAAGATGGTGCAGAGGAGGAGGAGGATTATGAGTTGGTAGAGAATAAAGATGAGGTTGAAATATAAGATGAGGAGGAGGAGGAGGAAGAAGTAGAGGAGAATGGTGAAGATGCGAGAGAAGATGAAGGAAAAAAAGTTAAAATAATAGTATGATGTGTTAAAAGGCTTTGGGGAATGGGGAAATACAGAGAGAGAGAGAGAGAGAGAGAGAGAGGGGGAGAGAGAGAGAGAGAGAGAGAGAGAAGAGAGGAGGGGAGAGAGAGAGAGAGAGAGAGAGAGCTACACAAAGACGAAAAGAACAAACAGAAAGACATTTAGACAGACAGATGGATGGACAACACACACACACACACACACACACACACACACACACCACACACACACACACACACACACACACACACAGACAAAAGAGACATACACAAACACATTCACTCATATTTGTAAGTCAACATGACCCACTGGACTCTCTCTCTCTCTCTCTCATCTCTCTCCTCTCTCTCTCTCTCTCTCTCTCTCTCTCTCTCTCTCTTTTCCATACTCACATTTCTCCTCTCTCTTCATCACTGTCAAAAACAAACATATTCTTTCCCTAAAACACACACACACCACACACACACACACACACACACACACACACACACACACACACACACACACACACACACACACACACACACTGACTGCTTTGCTAATAGTTCCTTCTTCTCTTCTGTCCAGTAGGTACCCACACACACACACCACACACACACACACCCACACACACACACACACACACACACACATATCCCCCCACCCACACACACCCTATCCCCTACTACCATTAATACGAGCCCAACACACACACACACACACACACACACACACACACACACACAGATCCCCCCCACCCACACACACCATAGATATCCCCCCACCCACACACACCCCATCCCCTAATACTCTCCATGACCCCAACACACACACACACACACCACACACACACACACACACAGATACCCCACCCCAAACACACAAACACACACACACACACACAGATACCCCCCAAACACACAAACACACACACACACGACACACAACCCAACACACACACACACAC
>JACEEZ010007776.1:10000-15000 GCA_016584305.1 Chionoecetes opilio | reverse complement strand
TATAATAACAGAAAATTATAATAACAGAAAATATAATAACAGAAAATATAATAACAGAAAATATAATAACAGAAAATATAATAACAGAAAATATAATAACAGAAAATATAATAACAGAAAATATAATAACAGAAAATATAATAACAGAAAATATAATAACAGAAAATAGAGTAACAGAAAATATAATAACAGAAAATATAATAACAGAAAATATAATAACAGAAAAAATTACAACAGAAAATATAATAACAGAAAATATAATAACAGAAAATATAATAACAGAAAATATAATAACAGAAAATATAATAACAGAAAATATAATAACAGAAATATAATAACAGAAAATAATAACAGAAAATTAATAACAGAAAATATAATAACAGAAAACATAATAACAGAAAATATAATAACAAAAAATATAATACAGAAAATATAATAACATAAAATATAATAACAGAAAATATAATACAGAAAATAAAAATAACAGAAAATATAATAACAGAAAAATATAATAACAGAAATATAAAAACAGAAAATATAATAACAGAAAATATAATAACAGAAAATATAAAAAACAGAAAATATAATAACAGAAAATATAATAACAGAAAATATAATAACATAAAAATATAATAACAGAAAATATAATAACAGAAAATATAATAACAGAAAATATAATAACGAAAATATAATAACAGAAAATATAATAACATAAAATATAATACAGAAAATATAATAACAAAAATAAAATAACAGAAAATATAATAACAGAAATAATAAACAGAAAATATAATAACAGAAAATAGCATAACAGAAAATATAATAACAGAAAATATAATAACAGAAAATATAATAACAAAAAAATATAATAACAGGAAAATATAATAACAGAAAATATAATAACAGAAAATATAATAACAGAAAATATATAACAGAAAATATAATAACAAAAATATAATAACAGAAAATATAATAACATAAAATATATAACAGAAAATATAATAACAGAAAATATAATAACCAGAAAATTAATAACAGAAATATAATAACAGAAAATATAATAACAGAAAATATAATAACAGAAAATATAATAACAAAAAATATAATAACAAAAAATATAATAACAGAAAACATAATAACAGAAAAATAATAACAGAAAATATAATAACAAAAAAATATAATACAGAAAATATATAACAGAAAAAAATAACAGAAAATATAATAACAGAAAATATAATAACAGAAAATATAATAACAGAAAATATAATAACAGAAAAAATTACAACAGAAAATATAATAACAGAAAATAGTATAACAGAAAATATAATAACAGAAAATATAATAACAGAAAATATAATAACAGAAAATAGCATAACAGAAAATAGCATAACAGAAAATATAATAACAGACAAATATAATAACAGAAAATATAATAACAGAAAATATAATAACAGAAAATATAATAACAGAAAATATAATAACAGAAAATAAAATTTAACAGAAAATATAATAACAGAAAATATAATAACAGAAAAGATAATAACAGAAATATAATAACAGAAAATATAATAACAGAAAATATAATAACAGAAAATATAAACAGAAAATATAATAACAGAAAATATAATAACAGAAAATATAATAACAGAAAATATAATAACAGAAAATATAATACAGAAAATATAATAACAGAAATATAATACAGAAAATATAATAACAGAAAATATAATAACAGAAAATATAATAACAGAAAATATAATAACAGAAAATATAATAACAGAAAATATAATAACAGAAAATATAATAACAGAAAATATAATAACAGAAAATATAATAACAGAAAATATAATAACAGAAAATATAATAACAGAAAATATAATAACAGAAAATATAATAACAGAAAATATAATAACAGAAAATAGTATAACAGAAAATATAATAACAGAAAATATAATAACAGAAAAAATTACAACAGAAAATATAATAACAGAAAAAATTACAACAGAAAATATAATAACAGAAAATATAATAACAGAAAATATAATAACAGAAAAAATTACAACAGAAAATATAATAACAGAAAAAATTACAACAGAAAATATAATAACAGAAAATATAATAACAGAAAATATAATAACAGAAAATATAATAACAGAAAATATAATAACAGAAAATATAATAACAGAAAATATAATAACAGAAAATATAATAACAGAAAATATAATAACAGAAAATATAATAACAGAAAATATAATAACAGAAAATATAATAACAGAAAATATAATAACAGAAAATATAATAACAGAAAATATAATAACAGAAAATATAATAACAGAAAATATAATAACAGAAAATAGAATAACAGAAAACATAATAACAGAAAATAGCATAACAGAAAATAGCATAACAGAAAATAGCATAACAGAAAATAGCATAACAGAAAATAGCATAACAGAAAATATAATAACAGAAAATATAATAACAGAAAATAGCATAACAGAAAATAGCATAACAGAAAATATAATAACAGAAAATATAATAACAGAAAATAGCATAACAGAAAATATAATAACAGAAAATATAATAACAGAAAATAGCATAACAGAAAATAGCATAACAGAAAATATAATAACAGAAAATATAATAACAGAAAATATAATAACAGAAAATAGCATAACAGAAAATATAATAACAGAAAATATAATAACAGAAAATATAATAACAGAAAATATAATAACAGAAAACATAATAACAGAAAATAGCATAACAGAAAATAGCATAACAGAAAATAGCATAACAGAAAATAGCATAACAGAAAATAGCATAACAGAAAATAGCATAACAGAAAATAACATAACAGAAAATAGCATAACAGAAAATAGCATAACAGAAAATAGCATAACAGAAAATAGCATAACAGAAAATAGCATAACAGAAAATATAATAACAGAAAATATAATAACAGAAAATATAATAACAGAAAACATAATAACAGAAAATAAGACATAAGATAAAACCCAACAATAATATGATAAGTAAAGCTCAAAGACAAAGACTTAGAATGAGGTTAGGAGTAATATGTAAAATAATGCAAACTTTTGGGCTCCAATTTCTGGGTCTAAACGTGTGTGTCTGCAAATCCTTGAGGAGCGAAGCATGACCGAGCTTGTCTGAGGGAGCCGAAGTGATGGCGCTTTGGAGGGAAGGGAGGGAAGGAAGGAAGGAAGGAGGAGGAAGGGAAGGAAGGGAGGAGGGAGGAAGGAAGGAGGGAGGGGAGTGGAGGGAAGGAAAGAGGGAAGGGAGAGACAAGAGGAAAGGCGGAGGGATGAGAGAATGAGAGATAAATAAGTGCATGAATGAAGGAAGGAAGGAAGAAGGAAAGAAGGAAGAAAGGGGGGAAAGAGAAGACAAGAGGAAGGATGAGGAGAGAAATGGTTGTTTGAAGGAAGATAGGAAGGAAGGAAGAAAAAGATAGAAGGGAAGAAGGAAGGAGGCGAGAACGAGGAAGAGAAATGGGTGCTTGAAGGAAGATAGAGAAGGTAAGAAGGAGGGAAGGAAGGAAGGAAGGAAGGAAAAGACAGAAGGAAGGGCAGGAGGAAGGATGAGAGAAAATGGTGTGCTTGAAGGAAGGTAGAGAGAGAAGGAAGGAAGGAAGGAAGGAAGGAAGGAAGGAAGGAAGGAAGGAAGGAAAACACAGGAGGAAGGATGAGAGAGAAATAGGTGTTTGAAGGAAGGAAGGAAGGAAGGAAGGAAGGAAGGAAGGAAAGAGGGAAAGAAGGAAGGAAGGAAAGAAGGAAGGAAAAGACAAAAGGAAGGATCAGAGAGAAATGGGTGCTTGAAGGAAGATAGAGAAAGTAAGAAGGAAGGGAGGGAGGGAGGAAAGAAGGAAGCAAGGAAGGAAGGAGGGAAGGAAAATACAGAAGGAAGGAGGAAGAGAAATGGTTGCTTGAAGAAAGGTTGAGAAGGAAGGAAGGAAGGAAGGAAGGAAGGAAGGAAGGAAGGAAGGAAGGAAGAAGGAAGGAAGGAAGAAGGAAGGAAGGAAGGAAGGGGTTCAGTCTTCCATCACTAAGGATAACAATTAACCTCCTTTTATCCCTCATTGCTTCCTGATCCTCCTCCTCCTCCTCCTCCTCCTCCTCCTCCTCCTCCTCCTCCTCCTCCTCCTCCTCCTCCTCCTCCTCCTCCTCCCTCACTACCTCTCGCTCTCCGTCAGCCTCCACACACTCCTATGCCTTGCCCTCCTCCTCCTCCCCCCTCCTTCCTCCTCCTCCTCCTCCTCCTCTTCCTCCACCTCCTCCCCCCCCTCCCCTCCTCCTCCCTCCTCCTCTCCTCCCCTCCTCCTCCTCCTCCTCCTCCTCTTCCTCCTCCTCCTCCTCCTCCTCCTCCTCCTCCTCCTCCTCCTCCTTCCTCCTCCTCCTCCTCCTCCTCCTCCTCACCTCTACCACTTAAACATTAATAGATTCAGATACTTTATTTAATAGAATCTAATCCTTTGTTACTTTATCGATCCTTTATTGAGTGTGGGTGTGTGTGTGTGTGTGTGTGTGTGTGTGTGTGTGTGTGTGTGTGTGGGTGTGGGTGTGTGTGTGTGTGTGTGTGTCTTTTTCTCTTCTCTCTCTCTCTCTCTCTCTCTCTCTCTCTCTCTCTCTCAATGTCAGCCAAGAATCTTTCATTTTCATTAATTTGTCTGTGAAAAAGTGAGTGAGAGAGAGAGAGAGAGAGAGAGAGAGAGAGAGAGAGAGAGAGAGAGAGAGAGAGAGAGAGAGAGAGAGAGAGAGGTGGGGGAGGGTGTGGGTCCATTCATCAATGTATACCTTCCTTCCTTCCTTCCTTCCTTCCTTCCTTCCTTCCTTCCTTCATTTCTTTCTTTCCTTCCTTCCTTCCTTCCTTCCTTCCTTCCTTCAATAACTCCAGCTTTCATTCGTTATTAACTAATTTCTCCTCACACTATTTTCTTCATATTTTCTTTATACAGCCTTTTGGTTCTTCTATCTTTAATT
>JACEEZ010007776.1:0-2500 GCA_016584305.1 Chionoecetes opilio | reverse complement strand
TTTTTTTTGTGGATTAGGTATATTGAATGAACATTCAACATAACTATGCAAAAAAAAAAAGGGTCTGGACGATTACTTTAAAACTAATCCCTCAGTCACAGTCTCCGTCAGTCACCGTCGCCGTCACCATCTCCGTCACAGTCTCCGTCAGTCACCGTCACCGTCACCATCTCCGTCACAGTCTCCGTCAGTCAGCGTCTCCGTCAGCAGTAGTATAGTAGTATAGTAGTTAGTTTAGTTAGGTTAGTAGTTAGTAGTTTAGTAGTATATGCATGTTAGGCACTCACCACGTCGATGATCTGCGTGAGGGCGAGGCCGAAGGTGATGTTGAGAGCCAGGGTGGCCTTCAGGGAGGGACGCACACTCTTGTCGTAGTTGCTCATGAGGTAGCGTGTGAGGCGGTACTCGGCCTCGTCCCCCTCCACCTCCACCACGACACAGCCTGCGTCAGGAGGGAGAGAGGAAGAGGGTGTGGTTAGTTTGTGGGTAGTGAGAGAGAGAGAGAGTTTGAGGGAGGGAGGGAGGGAGAAAAAGAGAGAAGAAGGAAAAAAATTGGTAGAAGAAAGAACAGACAGTGAGTTTGAGGAAGTGAAAGAGCGTGAAGGAGGAAAATTTTAGGTAAGGAAAGAGAGAGAGAGAGAGAGAGAGAGAGAGAGAGAGAGAGAGAGAGAGAGAGAGAGAGAGAGAGAGAGAGAGAGAGAGAGAGAGAGAGAGAGAGAGAGAGAGAGAGAGAGAGAGAGAGAGAGAGAGAGAGAGAGAGAGGTAAGAGAGAGAAAAGGAGGGTGAGTTTGAGGGTGTGAAATAGGGAGCGGGAGGAAGAAATGGAAGGCCTAAACTGTAGAGAAAGGGAAAAAAGAGCCTCCGGTATATACGATCTGCAGGAAGAGAGAAAAAAAGGTACACTGTTAGAAAAAAAGGGTAGGAAAAGGGTAGAAAAAGGGTGTTTGTAGTGATGAAATACTGCTACCCTTTTTCTACCCTTACAAATATACCCTTTCGGATCGACGCAAATATACCCTTTTCCAACCCTCTCGTCTAAAAAGGGTAGATAAAGGGTAGATAAAGGGTAGATGAAGGGTAGATAAAGGGTAGATGAAGGGTATAATCGGCAGCATCTAGCCTCCCGCCTGGACATAGGGTTTAAAAAGGGTAGTGATGGTGCGATGTAACAATTCGACCCTTAATATACCCTTATATCTGAGAGTGTAGTTACTAGAGGAAAATAAGGAGAAAAAGGTAAACATTGTGACAGGAGGAGGGGAAGAGATTAATGAGTTTGAGGGAGAGAAAGTGAGAGAAAGAGAGAGAGGGAGGGAGTGGGAGAGAGAGGGAGAGAGGAAAGAAAGTGTTATGTGTCTGAAGGGAGAAGAGAGAGAGGAGGGTTAGTTTGAGGGAGAGAGAGAGGGGAAGGGAGAGAGAGGGAGAGGAAAGAAAGTGTTATGTGTCTGAAGGGAGAAGAGAGAGAGGAGGGTTAGTTTGAGGGAGAGAGAGAGGGGAAGGGAGGGGAGAGGGAGTAAAAGGGAAGAACAGGGAGGAATAAAAGTGTCTCTGAAGGGAGGAGAGGAGGAGGAAGGGGAGATTTTGAGGAAGAGAAAGAGAGAGAGAGGGAAGGAAAAAAGTGTCTGTGGTAAAAACAATCTGCAGGAAAAGAATAATAAAAGGTAGTTACTAAGGAAAGGAAAGTACTAGATCAAATAGGTACTACAGGAGAGATAGGAAGAAGGAAAAGGAGGTTGTTTTGGAGCAAGGGAAGTAGAGGAAGAGATGGGAGCTAGAGGGAGGAGGAGGAAGGCTGAAGGTAGAGGAGTGTGAATGACTCTCTCTCTCTCTCTCTCTCTCTCTCACTTTTCTCTCTCTCTCTCTCTCTCCCCTCTCTCTCTCTCTCTCTCTCTCTCTCTCTTTTCTCTTATCCTGGTATCTCCCATATTCTCTCTCTCTCTCTCTCTCTCTCTCTCTCTCTCTCTCTCTCTCTCTCTCTCTCTCTCTCTCTCTCTCTCTCTCTCTCTCTCTCTCTCTCTCTCTCTCTTATCCCTGTTATCTCCCATATTCTCTCTCCCTATGGCTTTCCCTCCCTCCCTCCCTCCCTCCGTCAAACCTTTCTTTCCTCTCACTGGAGTCTAGACGATATAATAATCGTATCATAGAGTAGGAGGAAGAGGAGGAGGAGGAGGAGGAGGAGGAGGAGGGGGGAGGAGGAGGAGGATGTGATAGGAGGAGGAGGATGTGATAGGAGGAGGAGGATGTGGTAGGAGGAGGAGGAGGAGGTGGAAGGAGGAGAGGATTGATAGGAGGGGTGTGGAAGGAGGAGGAGGGGGATGTGGTAGATGGAGGAGGAGGGGAGAGATGTGGTAGGAGGAAGGAAGGAGGGGAGGAGGAGGAGGAGGAGGAGGAGGGAGGAGGAGGGGGAAGAGGAGGAGGGAGGTTAAGGGGAAGAAAGGAGGGAGGAGGAAGGAGGAGGGAGGAGGAGGATGGCAGGAGGATGATTTAAAAAAAAGGGGGA
>JACEEZ010007773.1:147500-157879 GCA_016584305.1 Chionoecetes opilio | reverse complement strand
CCCCGTTATTTGGTTACGAAGTTTAAATCTTTCTCTTTCTCTTTAAATTTTTCTCCGTTATTTGGTTACGAAGTTTAAATCTCTTTAAATTCTCTCTCTCTCTTCCCTCTCTCTCTCTCTCTCTCTCTCTCTCTCTCTCTCATCTGCTCTCTCTCTTCCTCTCTCTCTCTCCTCTCTCTCTCTCTCTCTCTCTCTCCTCTCTCGTTTTTTGGTTACGAAGTTTAAAGGCCTCTTCCATTTGCGACATTTCAAGAACCGTTCACTGGAACCCAAGAGTTCAGGGCGTTCCATTTGCGCACAAAAACCCCTGGGTCCGAGGCAAAGCGCGTAGTGACTCGCAAAACCCGTGAACTTTCTCTACTCACATTGAGAGGTGGTAGCTTGGTAGAGTTTTTCAGTTCCCATAAAAAACAATGGTCGCCTTGGGCCCTATTTCTCTTATCGTGAAGGGTTTTGCGCATGCACGAGTCGGAGAGGATGTCAGACGGCATAAAAGAGGCATCATGGCTGGTGGAGGCCTGCGTTTCCCGCGATCTTAAACTTGATATGATCCCTTCACATAGCAGCTAGTTTGAGTTATCTCTCGTTATCTCTCGTTATCTCTCATTATCTCTCTCTCTCTCTCTCTCTCTCTCTCTCTCTCTCTCTTGTTATCTCTCTTTCGTTATCTCGTTATCTCGTTATTTCTCTCGTTATCTCTCGTTATCTCTCTCTCGTTATCTCTCGTTATCTCTCTTGTTATCTCTCGTTAGCTCTCTCGTTAGCTCTCTCTCTCTCTCTCTCTCTCTCTACTCTCTCTCTCTCTTTTCTCTCTCTCTCTCGTTATCCTCTCTCTCTCTCTCTCTCTCTCTCTCTCTTCCTCTCCTCTCTCTCCTCTCTCTCCTCTCTCTCTCTCTCTCTCTCTCTCTCTCTCTCTCTCTCTCTCTCGCCTCGCCAGCTGAGTAATGTTTGTAAACAAAAACGGGGTTTTTTGCGTTCCTTTGTGACACGCGAACCCAACCCTGAACCCAGAACCCACCCTGAACTGAAAGAACTGGTTCATGCAACTTGGGCACAAATGGAAGAGGCCTAAATCTCTCTTAAAATTTTTTTTTTTTCTCTTCCTCTCTCTCTCTCTCTCTCTCTCTCTTCTCTCCTCCTCCCCTCCTCTCTCTTCTCTCTTTCTCTCCCTCCCCTAACACGTTTTCCGTTTTTGGGTTACGAATTTAAACCTCTCTTTCTCCTTTTTTAAAAAATTTCTTTTTTTTTCTCTCTCTCTCTCTCCCTCTTCTCCCCATCTCTTCTCTCTCCCCTTCTCTCTCTCTCTTTCTCTCTCTCTCCCCTCTTCTCTCTCTTAGTTTCGGAATTTAAATTCTCCTCTTCTCTCTTTGAATCCTCTTCTCCCCACCCCTCTTTCTTTCCCTTTTTCTTTTTCTTTCTCTCTCTCTCTCTCTCTCTCTCTTCTCTTTCTCCTCTCTCTCTCTCTCTCTCTCCCCCTCCCCTTTTTTTCTTCTCTCTCTCTCTTTCTCCTCTCTCCTCTCTCTCTCTCTCTCCTCTCTCTCCCCTCTCCTTCCCCCCTCTCTTTTCCCTCTCTCTTCCCTTTCTCTCTCTCTCTCTCTCTTTTATAATATATTATATAAAATTATTATATATATAATAATTATTTTATTATAATTATATTATTATACTACTCAAGGGGAAACAGGGGGTAAAAATTAATGACATCTGAAACTTGAACGTTCAAAGGGAACCTCCAATTTTCATTTTTTAAATACGGACGGCTCCAAATGTTTGAATTTTACTATTAATTTTATTTTAAATTTTATATTTTAAATAAAAAAAAATCTAATACAAAAAATTTTTTTTTGGCATGGGCATACTCTATTGGTTCAAATACCAAAATTTAAAACACTTTCTGTAAAATTACTTTTTTTAAAAATAAAAATTTTACAAATAGTCCTCATAATGTACCCGAAATAGTTTTCGTAAAAGGGAATTCAAGGAAATTAAAGGGAATTATAAATTTCTCCAGAGATAATTAAGAATATTACTAAAATTAAATAGTAGTGTGGAAATTATCCATAAACCACCCTCTCATAATTGGTAGAGTGGTGGTTTTGTTTCCCCCCCCTCCCTCATGAGTGAAGTATTTTCCGCTCGTGATAGGGGTGTATAGGGATGTATATATATAATTATATGGTAATGGGTAATATTAAGGTAATTTAAGTAAATGATTAGTACTGGGATAGGATAAATTAATATTCCCAGTGGTTAATAAACAATGCACTTAAATAATTAGCACCTTAATTTGGAGCGACTGGCTATTGGTTGCCGTCATAATATTTGTAACCTATCCTGCGTGTATTCGTGGCAGGTATTGGTAGGGGTGCGCCTCGCCGCCACCACGAACGATTGACACGTGTAGGTAGGATTGGTTTTGGCCGCTGCTCGCCCACAGGGAGAGAACAGTACACCCAGACCCTCCGTGAGGATAACATCAATTGTTAATAGACGTGCTTGTCTACAGGGACAGTACACCCAGACCCTCTGTCGAGTTAATATCTCTTCTCTGATTAGTATGAAGAGATGTTGTACATACTTTAATTTGTACATATAGTGATAAAACAATAGGACATGTGTTAAGAATCAACACACTGATAACAATAGCCGTGCGTCAAGTAACTTGGTGTGAAAGCCCTTCTGACGCCGTAACGAAACACTCGCCTCCGCCCCTCCGCTTCTGTATTTCACGGGCGGCCTCGATCCCGGTGACCACATCGGATCACAAGACCATTGCAATATTGATCCAAACCTACAGCCTTAATTCAACCCACTATCCACCGATAAGTATCCTAGTTAGTTAAGTAGCTGGGATGATGTGTCGGGTGATAGCCATGGGTTTGATTGCATAGGTAAGAAACTCAGATTAAATATTTATGTGATACAAATTCCCACAAGTAGTAAACCAGGAGTAATATAAATTTATTGGGAAATTGTTTGGGCTCGTATATCTTTGGAGCCAAACAGACGTCAGGGGATATACAGCTGACTCCGCCCATTAAGTCAGACACCGCCACCAGGGGCAGTTCATCGCTACTTTGCTCCGTATACACATTTAGAGACACCACGAGTGTTCTCGTGTAAATATTGTAAATAATATTCATGGAGAGTGTGGGTTATTAAAAACCCAATATCCCGGTCCATGATTTCGGCTTGATACATCGAGAAGGTTACGCCCGCCATATTGTCTACAAAACATCATGTCTTCAAACATCTAAGACGTCACCAGCTAAGTAACAACTTTTGCAGGAGCCTGGCAGTTAATCCATTACAGTGCTCCTAGCTTATTGAGATCTCAATAAGGTTTTAGCTGGTGACATTATTTGCAGCCGTAACTACCACCGTGTTAAATATTTTTTAGTGGTTGTTAGTTATTCAAGTTGTCCCTTAATTTAATTCTCTTTTCCAGTTGTGAGTTAATTCAAGCACATGTTTTAATTATAATTTAGGAGTGTATTCAATCATCCTTTAATTTATTCCAAGATATACACTATGTAAATCATTGAATTATATATAATAATGCATTATATTATATATATATATATATATATATATAATGATATATAATATTATATATATATATACATATATATATATATAATATATATATATATATATATGTAATATATATATATAATATAATGATATATAATATTATATAATATATATCTATATATATATATAATATATATATATATATTATATATAATTGTAATATATATATATTGTATCTATATTATTATATATATATATATTATATATGTATATATATATATATATATATATATATATATATATATTATATATGTATATATATATATATATATTATATATTTATATGTATATATTGTATATATATACTATATATATGATATATTTATATTATATATATCATATATTATATGTATATATGTATATTGTATATATATGTATATATATATATATATTTATATATATATATATATTATCTATATATTATATATATTATATATGTTTATATGTATATATTATTATATTGATTATATATATAATTATATATTATATATATTAGTATATTATTATATATGTATAATTATATATTATTATATTGTATATTATATATATATTTTAATATGTATATATATTATATATATATATAATATTATATATCTATATATATATTGTTATTTGTATATATATATTATATTATATATATCTATATGTATATATTGTAATGTATATATATATATATATATATATATATATTATATATATTGTATATATGTATATATGTATATCTATATTTATTTATTGTATATTATATGTATTATATATATTATATATATATATTATATATATATAATATATATATATATTATAGTATATATATATATATATATATATATATATCTATTATATATGTATATTGTATATATATATATATATTTTATTAAATTGTATATATATATTTATATAAATAAATTATATATATATATATATAATAGCCTAAGGTCCCAGGTGTGAATTGCATTACCATTTGGAATATTTGATTTGTTTTTAGCCAAGCCTCGTTATCAACACACACTGACTTAGAGAATGAGGAGCTTTTCTGAGTTTCTTTTTCGGCATTAACTGACTACCGTCTGCCACCTTTCGTTTTTTCATGTCACTGTCACAATGTGTCACATGTACCTTTGACTTTACGACCTGTCTGCAGACATCTCCGGCCCCCAAGTGTAGTGGAGCGACGACTAACAGCAGCAGGCTGAACCTTGATGGTTGTTCCTTTCTTCCGACAAAGTTTGCTTTTCTTTGAATTAGATAAAGCCAATGTTGCACCTGTATACCTCCCAAAAGTTTTCAGGGCACCAACAAATGCAGAATTTGTTTTTAATGAGTTGAACTGTTTGACATACGTCGCAACTGGGTCACTAAATTCCCCAGGGTCTTTTCTTAGCATTGTTATGAGATGGGTAGTACAGTTATGTACCGCAGCTTCCTATGAAGCAAGCTTATCAGCACTAGCATTAGTAGTTTCGTCCTTCTCAGCACAACAATGATTGCTGTTCCTCTCATTACACTTATTTTGAAGTAGCCTCTCAACATTCAGAGATTCTGCAGCAGCAGTAGTGCTAGTACTCTCCGTTGGCTCAGAAGAAGGGACTACTGACTCTGAAATATCACCGTCACTGCCCATATCCTCAGGATCTTCATCTTATGGCATACCAGCAATGGGCAGGGATGTAAACCATCCTGGTCGCACATTTTTCTGTCCAGTGGCAATGTAAAGTAAGTGTTCGCGCTGGCGTGGATCCCACAGGGGAAGGAAATTCAGTGATGATTCACCGAAATGCCTCATAACTGCATACTTGTGCTTGCATGGAGCACCATTAATTCCAATCACACATGTGCAAGTCGATATTGAGGTATCAACATTATAGACAATGTTTGTTTTAGACTGGCTCTTCACTTCATATAGTAGTGGGTATCGATCTTGGTGATGCCATCTCTGGGGATTGTTGAAACTCCAGGGAGATATTTCTTGGAAATTGTGACATCCACACGCCCATTGGCAAGGTCTGTCAGACGGCGCATATAATAAGCAGGCATCCGTGTGACCAGGAAGTCTAGTAATTGTACCATATTGAATGCACGGACACGTTCAAAAATTTAATCCTTAAGAATCTTCATTGCTGCTTCCGCGTAGTTGCTCAACTAAAATCCGGGGGAATAAATCACGAAAATGTTAAGAAGATCATTGAGAGGAAAATATCAAAATGAATAATGTCTGTAAGAGCTGCAGCTGTTCCTCCTCGGCGCACTACACTATTCAAGACTAACAGCACTTGTCACAAAAAAAAATCCTCTCGATCCATAATTCTTCTTCAGAGATTAGTTTTCGAGTACATCAAGTTTACAGAATAAAACAGATGTATTTTATTATTACTATATTATATATATCAGATTATTTGTAATTTATTTAATCTTCAAGTGTTGCTTTGTCTTCCTTTGCATGTTGGTGCTCTGCAAGCTGAATTGCAGTCTTGAGAGTCACACTTAGATCACGTATCAGTCAGTCTTTGGTAGTTTGAAAGAGATTTTTTTTGTGGAAGACTTTCCTGTAAACACTTTTCTTCACAACACGCTCATTGGGATGGTTATCCTTCATCCACAGCACATAAAGGTGACATGTGTACACACACACACACACACACACACACACACACACCACACACACACACACACACACGCACGCACGCACGCACGCACGCACGCACGCACGCACGCACGCACGCACGCACGCACGCACGCACGCACGCACGCACGCACGCACGCACACTAAGGTACTGGTATCGCGTATATACAACGGGATTCACGTCCTACCTCGGCTGTAATTGTAGGTCGTCTGACCTGGCACTGGTCACTGGTGACAGTTGGTCAAGTCCTCGTCGGCTTGCCTGGGTATGCGGTGGAAACCTTATATGCCCCTCGCTGTAACCAAGGTGGTGAGGTGGTGGTGTTTGTGTGTGTCTGTCTGGCTGTGTGTGTGTGTGTGTGTGTATGTGTATGTATGCATGTATGTATGTGTGGGTGTGTGTATGTATTTATGTGTGTGTGTGTGTGTGTGTATGTGTATGTATCATGTATGTTTTTGTGTGGGTGTGTGTATGTATTTATGTGTGTATGTATGTGCATATATATATTTTATATATATATATATATTATATATATATTATATATATATATATATATATGTATATGTATATATATGTATATGTATATGTAATTATATATATGTATATGTATATGTATATATATTATATGTATATGTATTTATATATTATATATATTATATGTAGTATATGTATATGTATATATATATATATATACTATATTCTGTATATGTATATTATATATTATATATATATACATTTTATATATATATATTATGTATATTATATGTTAGTTATTATATATATATATATGTATTGGGATATGTATATATATATATATATGTTTTATGTATATATATATATATTATATATATATATATATATATATATATATATATATATATATATATATAATATAAATTTTATATATATATATATATATATATATATATATAGTAATATTATATATGTGTGTGTTTTGTTGTGTGTGTCCTGTCTGGCTGTTGTGTGGTGTGTTGATGTATTTGGGTATGTGTATGTATTTATGTGTGTTAGTATGTGTATATTATATATATATATTATATATATATATTCTAATAAATATAATATATCTATATATCTATATATATAATATATATAATATATCATATAATATAATATATATTTTTATTTATATAATAATATAATATATATTTATAATTTTATATTATATATATATATATAATCTAAATTATATCTTGATATATTATTTAAATATTATAAATTATTTTATATTTAATATATTATATATTACTATATATCTATAATACTAATATATTATAAATATATATCATCTATGTATCTAATTCCTATAGGAGTAATCCGTGTGTCTGTTAGTGTTGTCTGTCCTGTCTGTTTTCGGTACCGAAACTGTAAATTCAAATTTTTATGAAATAGGCTAAAATAATCGCAAATAATCGTAGAAGGGAAAGCGGCTTGGTAAATGTCGATTGAAATATTTTGAAGGGGATTTTGGGTTTAAAAACCTTTAGGAGTATTATTACAGAAAAAATCTGCGGTAACGTCTTGCCGCATTCCAGAAACTCAGTAGACTCATGGACGTTTGTGTGCGTGTGTGAGTGTGCGTGTGTGTTGGAATCACACGGAACACAAAGGGTTGGAATCACACGGAACGTGGTCTACCCCGAGGCACTTTGACCAGTGACCAACGAACGACAGCAACAACACGATTGGAGTCAACACGATTGATCTTTTGATATTGAAATGCAGTCAGTAATTACGAGCACTACTAGAATAATATAGAAAAGGTATAGACTGGAAGATGGGATAGGGGGCAAGTAATAGGGGGGGGGGGAAGAGAAGATAATATTAGAATTAGAGAAAGACACAGAGGCTTAACTCTGTGTGCCGTGAGGGCGAGGACATGGGGCAAAAACATGATTTGGGCAGGTGAGACAAGGAGTCAGAGGGTTGTTTTAGGGGATCTTAGAAGGCTGCATCGTTATGTGGTGTTATGAGGGTGATCTTAGGAGGTGTGTTGGTAAGAGGAAGGAGGCATTTTGGTGTTTGTTTATGTGAAGGTGAGAAGATCTTTGTATTTAGGAAGAGAGTGTAATATATGTTGTTGGCGGATCAAAGAAAATATGTGCCAGTTTTAGTGCGCTCTGATTGGCTGTTTGGGTTGAGAGAGTTTTGTGAGGCGCGGGATGAAGGCAGAAGGGCAAGGTTTGAGATGCTGCTCTCTGATTGGCCGAATAGAGTTGTGTGGTGTTCCTCAGTAAAGGAGAGGAAATTAGACGTATGAAAGTTTTGCTTAGTGAGGGAATAAAGATTTAGTTAGCAAATGGAGTCGTGTAGGAAATTCAGTAAATAAAATGGCGAGGGAGAAGGATTTAATTTATGTAAGGATAGCTTCAGGAAGGATATGTATGTCTTGGTCAAGGAGAGATAGAGTAAGGGGGTTGGCACGATGGCGGCTGAGACGGGTAAATTTATCCTTGAACTGGGGGCGAATAAGGGGATATTTTTCAATTTGTTTAATTGTTTTATTATGCCATACGATATTAAGGGGAGGGCGATTAGTTGGGACATGGAGGGATTCTGGTGTAGTAAATTCATACCATTTAGTGTCGTATATCCATCTTAAAGCGCTATTCTGTATTTTCTGAAGGAGCTTGGTGTTTGATAATGCAGAGAGTTTAAGAGCCATAGGGCAGTAAGTAAGGAGAGGAAGAATAAAGGCGTTGTAGAGGTGTTTTTTGGTTTTTAGGGAGGCTGAGCGGAAGCGGTATAGAGAGGAGAGCCTTTTTTGCTATTGCCTGTTTTGTTTTTATGTGTTGGTTGAATCTAAGGATATTATCAATATTGAGCCCCAAGATTGTGGTGGTTTTGGTGATGGATATGGGGACAGGATGGGGTAGGATTGAGTTATGGTAGAGGATGCGGGGTTGTTAGTTTTTATGTTGAAATAAGTGGCTTTAGTCTTGTCAGGATGGGAGTGGATATTACGAGCATGAATCCATCATGCATATATACAAATAGGTAAATACGTGTTCTCTCTCTCTCTCTCTCTCTCTTCTCTCTCTCTCTCTTCTCTCTCTCTCTCCCTCTCTCTCTTCTCTACTCTTCCTCTCTCTCTCTCTCCTTCTTCTCTCTCTCTTCTCCTCTCTCTCTCTCTCTCTCTCTCTCTCTCTCTCTCTCTCTTCTCTCTCTCTCTATATATATATATATATATATATATATATATATATATATATATAGAGGAGAGAGAGCGAGAGAGAGAGTACTCGTATTTACCTATTTGTATATATGCATGATGGATTCATGCTCGTAATTACTGACTGCATTTCAATATCAAAATATCATTTTAGCTTTAGATTTATGGATACTGTTTGCAAACACCCATTCTGATAATGTACTCCAATAAGTCATTAATGTGTCGGGGAAGCGCTATTTTTCTGTATTCTTATCTCCTTTTCTCTTATTGAACAGAGCTGGGCGCGCAAATTTTTTTCCTTAGTCCGTAAAGCGCAAAGCGCAAATTTTCGCGATCGAGTCTGCAAAGCGCAAAAGCGTAAAACTCTCGAAAAAAGGCGGAGCGCAAGCGCAAAAGCGCAAATTTCTAGCGCAAAAAAAAATTATACCGCAAATAAAAAAAATTAAAGCGCAAACAGAAAAGTTAAAGCGCAAACCTCATTTTTTAGTCTGCAAACTGAAAAATTCTATGTTAAATTAATATAAAGTGTATAAATGATTAAAAGATTAAATGTTTACAGTATTTGAAGCATTTATTGAACACAAGTTTATATAAAAAATAAGATAATACTGTCAAAACAACACAAAATAGTTGAAAAATGAAAATACACAATACTAATATTAGTCCTCCTCGTCACTGTCCTCCAGCTCCCACCGACCCTTGAGGAGGTTTATGTTACCCTTGAGGAACACCAGCTTCTCCAAGTTCTTGACCGTCAGACTCGATCGCTTCGGCCTCATGACGTCTGAGCCCATGCTGAACAGCCGCTCTACCGCCGCTGAGGAGGGCACTGGAGTGTTGTACCTGATGAACAGGTCCACCCAGATCTGCCTGTGCTCCATGGGAGCACCATTGCTCTTTTCTGCAGCGTTTTTAAAATAAAAAGTAAACTTAAATATAAATGCTATACAGGGAGGTCCCGCAGATACGAT